>OY294051.1:40776148-40922422 GCA_958510825.1 Brachypterus glaber | reverse complement strand
GATAACTATTCTAACTTAGCATATAGCGACTTTTAATTAACGAAACGAAACGAAGCGAGAGACAGTGGACTGCTAATTTAAGGGTAAATAAGGGTATAGAAGGGAAAAAGGGATATCACTAACCTTGGTTTTGATGACATGCTTGATGTTCATGTGCACATGATGGCTTCTTCTTGTTGTTGATGATGTTGAGGTTTGTGAGGAAAGAAATTTTATTATCCAAACCAAGCACTTTTAGTTGATTCAAATTTTATGGACTAAGTATGATATAAGTATACTTAAAACCATTAATCGGAATAAATTCAGTTATGAATTATCAACGTTGAAAATAAAAACAGAAACATAGTCTTACGGAATAATTTTGCCGAATTATGAGGGAAATTTTTATAAAGGTCACTAAATCGAAACATTTGACGACTAATTTGTTACACACAACAATATTGAATATACATATTAACTATAAATATATAAATATATCGGTGTTTTTTGAAGAAAATAAAAATGTAAATATTTAAAACCTCGCGTCAACGATAGAATCGACGCGGCGCCTATGCGATCACTGGAAATTCGCCGATGACTGCTTAAAACATTACAAAAGACTTTCTAAAGTGAACAAAAAATGACAAGTCACAACTTTTTGTGTAATTTTAAGTAACTTTTTACAGTGTACCTAAGATGAACAATCATCGCTGGTTAGATAATTGGCTGATAGAGAAGCACAAAAAGACCTACCGCTATAAAACACACATCGCCAAAGATTTATCACCGGGTGTCAATCGGACCTCTCACTGCGTGTCGGTCATACTAGAATAAGACGTAACAGTGTCGTGCAGTTTAATAGAAATATTTTCTACGACAATCTGTGTGGATTTTGTTAAAAAAAAACAAGCCGAAATAAGTACCTTTTCTAGCCGTTGGACAATATTGTTAAATTACTATAGGGTTATTCGAGTTGCAGTTAAAGATAAAATTTCACGTTCTGAGCATCAAAAATAGGAACTAAAATAAGCACCAATAAAAATTTCATTACTGCAGGGTGATTCTGCATTAAACTAGATGAAACGTTGCAAGCACCCTGTCAAAACATCGGCACTATTGTACACTAGAGCCATCTAGTTTGCAAATTTCAAACTAGGTGTTTTGTTTGATTTTAAATTTTGTATCTTTAAAACATTATATTCTAGCAAAAAACTGTATATAACATTTTTTAAAGGGCTTAAAAAGAGCTTTTATTAAAATACATTTTTTTGAAATCGGGTTATAAATATGTGAGATATGCTAAAAAAAACCTTTTACTGCTTTAAACGTCAATATCTCGAAAACGATGCGTTTTAGGAAAACGTTGTTTATAATATTTTTTGACCAATTTAAAATTATCTTTTATATAAGTGCTAAATTAACCAAATACAATAATAATTGCCTTAATTATAAACAAAAAACGCTAAAAATAGGAGTTTTACCCTATTTTTACCCCCTTACCCCCAATCGTTTACCCCCAAAATCTAATCATCTCTTCGGAATACGATAAGAAACAATATGCAAAAAACCGCAAGTCGATATCTCATGTAGAAATGGAGTTAGAGAGTTTACACCCAGACAGACAGACAGACAGACAGACGGACGCAAAAATATTTTTAGCTCCCTTAAAATCGATTTGTGAATATTAGTGTACAGGAACTTTTTTATAGTTTTTGATGTAGAATCGCCCTAAAATTTTTATTGGCGCATTTTTAGTTCCTATTTTGTATTATGCATGCACAATACGCAAACTAATGCACACACAGCTTTGCAACTGGCATCCAGTATAATCTTAAACTTAATTTTCTCCACGTGCAATACAATATACTTTTTTCCGCACGCCCATGTCAAAATCCAATACAAAGTGTGATTACATGTGTTTAAATGTTTAGATGAAAAGATAGTGAGTTGCCAGGGCACTCTTAGATCGTGTCATTTTTTAAAGATATTAAAATGCTTCACGTGGGTACTATCTATAGTGCACCTTTTTATCGACAGAACCAAGATTATCAGTTTAATATATAATAATAAATGATCTGTAATGTTGTACTATATAGACTTGGGTATTAGATTAATTTTTTTATTGATATTGGATCATGATTAGAAATACGTAGCTAATCGAAAAACGTATTCAAAATGGTATATTCTATAACTAGTATGGAATAGACAATATTCCGCGCGAACGTGAAATTTGTCATACGAGCCGGCAGGCGAGTATGACGGTCCCGCGAGCGTGGAATGAAGAAAACACCGGTTAACGGGTATGTATCTCCCACCCCGTTTCACTAATGAGATGGAAGGAGAAAGAGACACATACTCCCCCAACATGGTTAGTAACCCCTGCTCCACAAAAATTAGCTATTAATTTTTCTTATTAAATAAAAATATATATTACTAAGGCCATCCGTATCCGTTTTATAATTTATAGCGTTTTTGTTGGCAGTTATTTGAACCATTTCCATCAACTCTCTCCTTCTGCGATTACTAATTTTATTTAATATCCTTACATCCTCTACATTAAAATTAAAGTGGTGTCCACTTTCTAGATAGTGGTAGGTTAGGGCGGTTTTATTATCAGTGATATTTTTGCATGCCGACTTATGGTTGCTTAAACGTTTTTTGAGATAAGTTTTTGAATGTCCAATATAGCAAGCATCACAGTGGAAACAATTAATTTGGTATACCATGTCAGTCATAATTTATTTTTTGTCCCTATCTTTAATTTTACTAAAGAGCAAACTACCTACTGTATTCTTACTGTATGTGGCAAACATTGAGTTCTCTGTTTTAAGTATATTTGTTAGTTTATTCGTTAAACTTGGTATTATTGGTAGACTACAATATACTTTTTTAACAGTATTGTTACTTTGATTTCTATTTATAAAACCTGGGTACCTATTTCGTGAAATCACCGAATTAATTAATCGTTTTGGATAACCATTTTTTAAAAATTTAGTTTTAATACCATCTATATTTTTTTCCCAAAAAGAATTATGACTTAATCTTTGAACACGATTAAGTTCTTGTTTAATTAAGTTAATTTTTTGGTGAGTAGGATGAAGAGAGCTAAAGTTAATGGTTCTGTCTGTGTTCGTGGGCTTTTTATAAATATCGGACACTAATGACCCATCTTCAGTTCTAATGATCAGTACATCTAGAAATGGCAACTTACAATCAGTTTCCATCTCTAGAGTAAACTTTAACTTGTCATTGATTGAATTAAACATATTCAGTACATTGTGGATTTCATCTTCGGGTAAAATAGCGAAAATGTCATCAACAAATATCCAAAAATATGGGATTAAAAATGTAAATTTACTTATTACAGATTTAATCACAAAGTTCATTACTAAGTTCGCAAAAATGGGGGATGAGGGGCAACCCATAGGACTCCCATCCACTAATTTATAAAAATTACCTAAACTAACACAATATCCGATGTTACCACAGAGAATTGACTAATGCTGGGTTCGACCCACAAAAATGTTACATGTTTTTTACTGCGAACGACGCTTTTAACCTACAAATTTTTCGACATGGTGTCAAAACCAATTTTTATATTGTAATGTAATATTTATTTATTTTTATGTTGTAAAAGGTTCCTTTTCCATAATGTTCAAGTTTATAATATATATAACTACGCTCACATAATTTTTAGGTAAGAAAATTTACATATTTTACCTGAAAATGGGATTCAATACAGGCAAAAAATATTTTTGTTATATATTATCATTATTATTGTTATTAACAATAGTTGTTATCTTTCAGCTTTGATAAAGCCCCCAAAGAGGGGAGAAACGTTAGCCATATAATAAAGTGACGCATTAAAACCTGCCAAAAAATCCGAGTTTTTTTTACAAACCAGAAAATTATAATAAACTTTATGTAATTTTAACGCAAAACTTTAAATTGCATTAAATTATTCAATACTTCATGGTAAAATATATATATTTTTGCTAATTTTGCTAGTTTTCTTTACATTTATAAACTACATGGCACTACATGTGCTCATTCTAACACTTGATACGGAATATTCATACCGTATCTAGAACTAGAATGGATTCATTCTGTGTTTGAAAAGTGTGTCTATTTGCTGCATTCTAAAGAAGTCGTAGAAAAATAATAATTCTTTTAAAAAAATATCTTAATTTTTTACTTTCAAGCGAACTCGGAGGGACGGTCCGTCGGTCCGTCCGCCCGTCCAGATTGCTACAGGCCATACTGTTGGACACATTAAAAAGGAAACGTGTCTTTCGAGATGTTCAAAGCCATATTCTCTTGTTTCAAGGCTACCATTTATTTGAACCAAAAGTTAATTGAATAAAGAGCACGAATCTTCATTCAAAAATCCGTTTCTTCATTCAAGAACATTAACTTTGGTTCAAAGAAAGGATAGCCTTGAAACAAGAGAATATGGCTTTGAACATATCGAAAGACACGCGTACTTGTTTCAAGGAATCTTTTTTTTTTCTGTGTAAGGTTCATAGAGGATTGCTCACTGAGCAAAAAATTACTGTTAACAAATATACACTGACAAAAAAATCTAAAAATAGTACAACCAAACGTTGTTGTAACAACTTTGAGGTATTTGATACCATTTTTACGGTTTTTCTAAAACATTATAAGGTTATATTAAATACCAAAGAACTTTTACCTCAAGAAGTAATTTCAGACCAATGTTTATGAATGTGTCATGTTTTTGTTTGTTTATTTACTAACAGAAACGCGAGCAGCTTTGTGGTGTAAAATGTAGATGTCGCTAGTCGACTTTCAGGCTACCTAGTAGCGATGTTGCGTAGTTTCCACCTTATCATGAATTCAAATCATTATACTTAAATTAAAAACTTAATTGTGTTTACTATAATTATGTTTAATAATATAGTATATTTAAATCTATTAAAATTAAACTACTAGTTCATATAAAACTCATACAGAACTAATGTTTCTTAAAATTTACAATAAAATATCCAAAGTATATGTTTCCGATCGGCAACACTGTACCCCTGTCAGTCATTTTACGACATTAGACTGTGAGTTTACACATTCTTTCTCTATCTTTACGCGTACTAAGTGTAAACAATAGTCACTCCCCACCAGTCCCTCACCGTAGTTGGTTCACGCTTCAAACAAAGCATACGGTAGATTTCATCATGCTCCTTCTTGAGGTAAAAGTTCTTTGTTAAATACACTATTAAAATTGTAGATTCATATTATTTAATAATACAACAACGTTGTTGTTACTATAATAGTTTTTTGAGGAAGGATGATTAATAAAGATGGCGACAATCAGCTGACTCTAATAAATGTTTTACCAAAATATTGAAAGTATGCATTTTGGGCTAAAATTTTTATGTGCATAAGTATACCCAACGATAAGCATGTAATTACATGTGATATGTGGTTTCTATGTGCACATAAATGTAATTAATATGTGAATTTAAAATACATTACACCAAATTTGCAAACGCTGTAGAGAGTCGACGCCTACCAGGCTCAGCTATCCAGTCGGGCGGACGGGTCAGGTGTATTTCCTGTGTTCTAAAGCGAGGATCGTGACGTAGGAAGGAGCGGCAGTCCGAACCTGCGGATTTGCAAGCCACACCTACCTCGCCTCTGCCCGACAAAGAAAAACCTGATCGCTTAACAGTTTGCTGTTGTAAATCAAACAACTGCACTCGTTTGTAAATACCGAACACGTTTACTTTTTGGTTGTTGTATTCTATGCAATATATAGTGGTTGGCGCATATACAACTATTTATTGTTGTAAACTATAAGCTTATTACGTTATTGATTACGCTATAGCGCTAGTGTTCTATCAGTTTATATTTTATCTACGACTGCTTTAGAATGTAAGCAAATACACACACTTTTCAAACACGGAATGAATCCATTCTAGCTCTAGATACGGTATGAATATTCCGTATCAAGTGTTAGAATGAGCACATGTAGTGCCATCTCTTGTTTATAAAAGTAAAGAAAAATGTAGCAAAATTAGCAAAAATATATATTTTACCATGAAATATTGAATAATTTAATGCAATTTAAAGTTTTGCGTTAAAATTACATAAAGTTTATTAGTTTTTCTTAATATTTGACCAGTTTTTTATCAATTTAGTTAAAAAAATTAAAACTGCTCCATCTATTGTTAAATATTTAAACCTGATATCTGTCACAACAATCTGACATAACCTTCAATTTTTGCATTATAATTGTAAATATGTGCTAAAATTAAATAAAAATCTTTTTTAAGTACTGATTTGATAAAATTTTAAAATAACATTAATTGCTTTATTTAAAAATATGTGTTTTTTGCAATGTCGAGTCACAAAAAACATTGTTTTTAACCTTGTCCGCAGTTCAAAGCCATACAGTGTTTCATATTTGCAGTCGAAGAAAAAGTATAGTCTACAACACGTATGGAATAGTAATTTCGCGCTCGCGGGACCGGCACACTCGCCTGCCGGCTCGTACGACAAACTTTCTGCTTGCGCGGAATATTGCCTATTCCATACTAGTTATAGAATATACTTTATAAATATATTTCCACCACGTTTCGGGGTTGGATTACTTGTCATGGCTATCCTATAATAGAATTAGATTGGCAGTAGTAGGCCGAGCAATAGTATAAAAATAACGATAACGCTATTGTTTTCCCAGGCCCGTGTCCACGCCCTAGTTTCCCGCTTTTCTTTTCGTTTTTCCACGACTGACCATTCGCAACTCTGCTCTATAACAAATTCCACACATATCCACGCACTATCCCGCCCATTAACACTAACACACATGTCTATAGGTACACAAAAATTCGGATTCGGCTAGGTTTTATCCTATAGTAACTATATATAAATACAATATACAGGGTGTCAACGAAAATATTGCCAGTTCATAAATTAGTGAAATTTTAAATGTCTCCGAACAACATTTTAAATTATCGTTCCAGAAAAATTTTCCAAGGGGGGTAACGTGAATAGGTACAGGGGGGGCTAAGAAAATTTTATTTTTATTGTATTTAAACAAAATTACATTACATGTTTGTTTAACCTCGTACTATTCTACTTAATTAAGCATTCCCTAAGTCCAGGACTTGTGTGGGCTAGTAGTAGAGGGACCACCGGCTTATACTGACTTTCGAACCAGTTTCTAGGGAGTGTCCGTTTCACTTATCGCCTTCGCCAATTTTCAATTATTAATTAACTGAAAAAGGCAAATCGGCGCCAGTGAGAATCGAACTCACGATTATAGGCTTGCTATACATTGCTTTCCCATTTTGAAAAATTTTAAAATTTTTGAAAGCCTTGTATTTGTGCAAAAATTTTCATTTTTTTTGTGTAGTTTTGCGTTTTATGGTGTTTTATGTCGATATAAATCAGTTTCGAGCATAAAAAAACACTTTTCAGTCGATCGGTCGATCGGTATGTCCGGGAAATCTTGTGTGCACGATAACTTCAGAACGCTTTGAGCTAGAGACTTGAAATTTGGCATACAGGTTTTTTTACCAAAAGTTCTCGCTCGGGATTGTTTTTGGTGAACATTAGGGAGCGGCAAGGGGGGTAAATGGGGAAACATACATTTTTCTACAAAAAATTAAAAATTGCTAGGGGTTTATAATGTTGCTGAAATTGAATCTGATCTATTTTTAAATATTTTCAATATTTTCGTCAAAATTTGTATATAGGGGTTTTTGGGGTGAAAGAATCTGAATCTGATAATAAAATTTTCCACCCCTGAGGGTCGGGGAGTAGTTTTTTTGAAAATTGGTATATTTGGGTTTTTGGGGTTGCTGAAAGTGAATCTAATAATAAAAAAACAATTTCACGCGCGGAGGTGAAAAAATGGGAAAGCTCTTTTACTGGGCAGTGTATTTTTCCTATACCATATAAAAAAAATCATTAAAATTCTCAAAGTAAGACGAGCTATACCTAAAATTATAAAATAAAAAAGGAAAAATTTTTTTCAGGAAACATCCCCAATGCTTGTATTTCGCTTTAAAATCTGGAAAACGTAATCAGTCACCCGGAAAGCAAAGAAAAGTGCTGCATTTTCCCGGAAAATTAAGAGCGGTTATGAAAGATGTAGGCACATTAATATTTCTAATGATAATCGTGCTAAATGAGATACAGCAGTTATGTATGTGTGCTGTGTTTTATCTTAAAGAAAAGAAAATTTAAGACGAAAAGCGCTGCAAAATACAACAAAGAAATCTTGGGGAGAATTTGACTAATTGTGCACGGTGGGCTAATAAGAAAATTTATCCTGACACAAATTTTTATTATTAAAATACCTAGTGCACTTTTACACAGGCTACTACTGTAACAACTTTTGAATGTTTTTATCTAGAGACATTAAATTTTGTTAAGAAATTAGTGAAATTTACTGCTTTACAATCAACGAACTAATAACTCTTCTTTCTAGAATAGGCATTTCATTCGTTAAAACTGATTAAAACGTTCTAACAGAGACAACAATACCAGTTACTGGTAATTGTTATTGTTCAGGCCTGAATATACCTACTATTTGTTTACAAACAAACCGAGATGTTGGCGATACTTTATTTTAACGGTATGTGTATTCTAGAAAGAAGAGTTATTAGTTTGTTGTTTACAAGTTGTCAAGAAAATTAGACTGAGATCACTTCGGGGTCATATTTAATTAAATAAGACCCCTTGTAAAATTTTATGGCCAGAAAATGGCATTTTAAAAATCTAAAGAAATTTTATTTGTATTTTTTAAATATAAATAAACATACCTACAAAATTTCACAATGATATCTTTTTTTGTCTATATAAAAAATGCTTTTAAAAAAAGATTATTTTTATAATTTCTAAGGTAAAAAGACCCTTAACGCAAAATTTTACCCCATCCCTTCATAACCCGCCTTTAAAACCATAACAACACGTAACAGCCAAGACCCCTTAAAAAACTTTTGGTGAAAAAACACACTGTTCATTTTAAAAACAGCGTTACGTAACGGTAAGTGTGTTACGTATTTTGGCCCCTGCTCGGAGTTTTTGTCCGGTTTTGACAGAACTCCATCAAAATGGGACAAAAACGTTTTTCTCTTATCATAACGCAAGTTATCGCAGTAAGTTTTTTCATATACAGTGCGGTCCAAAAGTCACCCCCCCCCCTTTTAACTTTTGAACGAGTTGAGATATCGACTTCAAATTTAAAACTCTTAGATAAGACAACTTAAACTATCTTTTAGCATATATTTGATATTTTTAGCTTTTAAAATATGGGCAGGGGGGCATGGGGGGACATTTTTTTTAATGGAAAGGGGGGTCGTGTGATACATCATTTTAAAGCATATAAAATTCTCTATTTAAGATAACAATTTAAAAAAAAATTAAAATGTTTTTTAAGGTTTTGATTTTTCAATTTTTTGTGCTAAAACATTCGATTTTTTAAGTTGTTTTTATAAATTTTTATTTATGTCAACTAAAATTAATTTAAAAGTATAATTAACATTTTTTTATGATGAAATTAGGCATTTTTAAGAAATTATTTGTATTTTTTTAGAGGAATTTTGACATTAATACCCATTTACAACCCCATTTTAAACCCAAAAAAAAAATTTTTAAATTTAAAAATATAAAGTTAAATGGAGAATTTTATAAAAATTATAAAATGATGTATAACACGACCCCCCTTTCCATTTAAAAAAATGTGCCCCCATGCCCCCCTGCCCACATTTTAAGAGCTGAAAGTATTAAATATATGCTAAAAGATAGTTTAAGTTGTCTTATTTAAAAGTTCCAAATTTGAAGTCGATATCTCAACTGGTTCAAAAGTTAAGAGGGGGGGGGGTGACTTTTGGACCGCTCTGTATGTATAATAATAACGTGTAATAATAATAGATAGATTTTTTATAAAAATTAAGAAGAAATACATTAAAATATATTTTTTCAACAACCCCATTTTAATTAAAAAAATATAGGTATTATAAATATTTAAAAAGTTCTCACTGATACACATTGAATATTCTAAATTCTAAATGTCATTTCACCCCTTTTCCTTAACAATTTCCTTTTCTTTTCACATCTCTTTTCATTTTCGTTCGTTACGTGCCAGCGTTTTTACTTACGTCTTGGAGTGCGGCATCATGAAATAACAAAAACTTGTCATTAAAGTTTTGAACGTTTGACTCTTTTATTTTTTTACAAGCCTTACACTTAATGTATTTTTAGACTAAAGCCCATTATTATATTATATTTAATATATTACATTTCAACATTAACGCTTAAATCAGTAAAAAATAGGATTTTACTTTACCTTATTAAATTTTGTTATGGGAACGTTCAAGTATTACGTAACGCAAATTTTGATCATTTTGGACCCCCACCCCCCCTGTAACGCTATTTTCCTATACCATTAACATGGGCGTAACACTCCAAAATGACCCCCACCCCCTACGAGCGTTACGTAATACTTGAACGTTCCATATGCAACTTTTAAGTTAAGTTTAAGTTAAAATCTTTATGGATTTTTTATGCTTTTCAATGAAAAATTTTCATAACTTCCATTAAAAGTTAGTATATATTTACTCAAAAATATATTCTTAATTTCTTAGTAACAAGTTAAATCCCAAAACGTGTGAATTTTGCCGGTTAAACTGCGGATTGTTTTTTTTTTTTTGAAAATTTTTAGATGTATGACTTCGTCTCAGACTTTTATCTTAAATTATTAAGTCGAAAACATTTGCAAAAAATATAGCCTTTTTTTGGCATAATTAAGCTAGATTCGGTTTAATTGCTCTTAAATTTTAGCAAGAGATAAAGTTTATTTTTTTAAGGTATAGTTATTTTAAATTTGCCGCTAAATACTCCACAAATTCCGATTTACACTGAAGCATGTGGCTTGTTTTGAATGTCAAATTTATAATTTTTGTTTACTTACTTTGTTTTTATGATGTTTTGATGTAAAAAAAGAGAATTGATAAAGCTGTTGCTAAAAAACACTTTTGTATTCCTATAGAAATAAAATTTGCTTATAAAATCGCTTTTATTCCAATAATTTAGAGGAATTAACCATTGTTTTATTCTCGTTAATGGCACGTCAACGTTTTATGGTTGTGTAAATTTGACCTAGTCATTTCGCTTACGACGCATGCGTATCTTACGTTGCTATGGCAATTTTGTGATTGTTTACAAGCGGGAAGGTTTAAAATAACTATACCTTAAAAAAATAAACTTTAGCTAGGTTTAATCGCTATTAAAAGTTTGTGATTGGTCGGTTAAAAAAAAATTCTTAATACTTATTGGTCTATATTATACAGTGTGGTCCAAAAGTCACCCCCCTCTCTTAACTTTTGAAAGAGTTGAGATATCGATTTCAAATTTATAACTCTTAAATAAGACAACTTAAACTATCTTTAAGCATATATTTGATATTTTTATCTCTTAAAATGTGAGCAGGGGGGCATGGGGGGAATTTTTTTTAAATGGAAAGGGGGTTCGTGTGATACATCATTTTAAAGCCTTTAAAATTCTCGATATAACCATACATTTTTAAAAATTTTAAACATGTTTTTTAAGGTTTTCATTTTTCAGTTTTCTGTGCTAAAAAAATTAATTTTTAAGTTTTTTTTTGTTAATTTTTATTTATGTCAACTAAAATTAGTTTAAAAGTATAATTTACTTTTTTTTATTATGAAATTAGGTATTTTTAAAAAATTGTTTGGATTTTTTAGAGAAATTTTGATAAAAATACCCATTTTCAACCCTATTTTAAACCCAAAATAAAATGTTTAAAAAAATTAGAAATATACAGTTAAATGGAGAATTTTATAAGCTTTAAAATGATGTATCATACGACCCACCTTTCCATTTAAAAAAAGTCGCCCCATGCCCCCCTGCCCACATTTTAAGAGCTAAAAGTATCAAATATATTAAAGATAGTTTAAGTTGTCTTATTTAAGAGTTCTAAATTTAAAGTCGATATCTAAACTCGTTCAAGAGTTAAGAGAGGGGGGGGGGGGTGACTTTTGGACCGCTCTGTATAAGGGAAATAATCAAAATTATATCTTTGAGGTTTGTCTTGAACTCACAAATTTTGCATATCATAATGCCGCACTCATTTTACGCACTAATTTCTTTAAAGGGTTTTAAAGCCCTTCGAGCATTAATGAAAAGATTGCATTTTCAAATTCCTTTAAATATTGAAATGAGTATTTTCCCTAGTAGGAGGTTTTTGTTTTAATTCCTCCCTTTCCCCCCATTTCCCCCCCCCCCCACTCGAGAAGTATTTTCACAAGAATGTGTAAAGAATAAGATGAAATACGGGGAACTTAAATAGAAAATCAGTGCAAAGTTAAATCATATATATCATATATCAATAAAAACAAGCTGAAACGGGTACTTTTTCCAGACGGGTGGCAAAGTAAAAACTTATCTTTTCTCTGTTTTGTTGGAGTTCACAAAACTCGGGATCTAATCGCAATTTTCTTGTTTTCATTTTTTACGAATTCGTTTTTCTATATTTTTTTACCATTTCCTTTTGTTTTTTCTTTTTAGCTTTATCGGATTGTTTTTTTTTGGCCACGCCGAGATTATCCAAAAATAAAATTTAAATTTCAATTTTGACATCTAATCAAAAATGTAAAAAAAACAAAATAATAGTCATTCTATAACTAGTATGGAATAGACAATATTTTGTCATACGTGCCGGCAGGCGAGTATGACGGTCCCGCGAGCGCGGAATGACTATTCCATACGTGTTGTAGACAATACTTTTTCTTCGACTGCAAATATGGCTGTATGACTGTATGGCTTTAAACTGCAAACAAGGTTAAAAACCATGTTTTTTGTGACTTGACATTGTAAATGCAACAAAACACATATTTTTAAATAAAGCAATTAATGTTATTTAATAATTTTATGAAATCAGTACTTAAAAAAGATTTTTATTTAATTTTAGCACATATTTACAAATTATAATGCAAAATTTGAAGATTATGTCAGATTGTTGTGACATATATCAGGTTTAAATATTTAACAATAGATGAAGCAGTTTTAATTTTTTGAACTAAATTGATAAAAAACTGGTCAAATATTAAGAAAAACTAATAAACTTTATGTAATTTTAACGCAAAACTTTAAATTGCATTTAATTATTCAATGTTTCATGGTAAAATATATATATTTTTGCTAATTTTGCTACAGTTTTCTTTACTTTTATAAACAAGAGATGGCACTACATGTGCTCATTCTAACACTTGATACGGAATATTCATACCGTATCTAGAGCTAGAATCGATTCATTCTGTGTTTGAAAAGTGTGTGTATTTGCTTACATTCTAAAGCAGTCGTAGAAAAAAATATTTTTCGTTCGGTTTCAATAACAGTTGTTACCACCCGTAAAAGTACTGACATATGGTTTGAAAGACCATAAAAATTTATAATATTCGATAATATACTATGTCCATGGCTAACAAAAATGCCCTGAGGATAGTGAAACATTTTTTTTACCTTGTATAAACTTAAGAATTGTTCCCATGCGCGATAAAAGTAATCTATGGCAGTAACACATGTTTAAAAGCGTTTAATTACCAGTGTATGACGACCTTTGGCCCCGACGATGTTGGTCAAATCGTTTAACTTATGATCCGAATGATATTTCACTCGGTCTGACAGCGGCAGAATTGCTTTTTATGTACTTGCGGAGATCATTATCACGTTTGAAAATATGTACCTAATATAATTTTGTATGTTACAGAGAACAGTTTAAAAGTAAACAAAGAAATAGTTATTTATATACCAAGGGACTAAACTGGTTGTTCCCGGACAACATTCATAAAATCATATAGGCCTCATGGGAGCATCATGTTTTGATTTCCCCGTTTTGTACTCATACGAACATCATGATGAGCACATCTCATGATTTTGTGATCATGTTGTGAGTTTGTTATGAGGTGTATACATTTAACGTTAAATCATTAAATGATGTCATAATGATTTCCACGTGAAATAGCAAATGTTGCCCGGGACCCGATTGAGAACGATTGCCGAATAGTACAGGCTCCTGTAATGTTTCAATTTCAGTGCACTTGACAGCGTTATGCGATAGGTGGCGCCACATGTTATATTCTACCACTAACTAAACTTTTTAAACGAATAAAGGAATACTAGTATTAAAATGCAGCTGTCTTTATAAAGATATACTACTGGTAATAACTAGTAATTAACTTACTGGTCAGCTAATTCGATACACATTATCAGATTGGTATGGTGAGCCGTAGATATCTGGAGGGTTTAGTCTAGAGGAATTAGTGCCCCCAGTCACCTTGGAGAACATTCCCACTGGAAAGTTCCCAGTGGGAAAATCCCGGTGTCCTCAAGTTGTTGAAAATGGATTTATCTGGGGGTGTATGTCAAGGGGGGGTTGATTTTTTCGTTATTTTTTTGGCATCTCTTCGCGTTTTCAAGATATGAGCAAAAAGGTGTTTCTTTTTTTTTAATTTTAAATTTCGCGGTTAATTTAAAATTTGCGCATGCGCATTCCGTAGACCGCTGCTAGATCTTCATGACATGATCTCGTAATGACTTTGCAATGAGGAGTCATCTGTATGCGTTTATGAACTCAGAAAATCATTACATGATATCATAATGACTTCCACGTGAAATAGCAAATGTTATCCGGGTTTTAGTACCGCTGCATTACTGTAAACAGAAATGCAAGGGACTAAAACAGCCAAGTTTAGTCCTGAGGTATATACACTATTTTTTGCAGAACCAAACATAATTTAGGTAGGTAGATAAAATTAAAATTAAAAACCAAGCGTCTAAAATCGGTTGTTTTATTTTCGTAATTTAATCAAGATGCCTGTAAATTGCGAAAAGTCAGTTTCGTGGCTATCGCGATTTCAATTGTTTTTTAATATGGTTGACACAAACGTCAAAAATATGGACGAAGATGATAAATTTTAAGTTATGTATAAATTGTTATAGCAATGTTATTTTTAAAGGTTTTCTTTGTTAAAATCAAATAAATTGGTTTGAATCGCTAATTTATTACAAAACTTAATTTTTGAACCAGCAAAGCACATAGTAAGTATAATATTTTAGTATTATCAAGGTTGCCGTGGTTTTTATTCCCTAGGGGAAAAAACGGTTTAGTCCCGAAAATGAAAGCGTAAAATTAGGTTTTAGTCTTGGTCGTGCAAAAAATATATTTCATACTCATCCAAAAGGGTACTTACTGAAGTAATGCAAGTAAAAAATGTGGTTATTTGTGCATTGACCCTAACTCATAATTTTTTATCCCGCGGGGTGTTATAAAATTGCAATTTTTGTAACAAGAGTAACAAGAGCGAGTCTAATATCATTTTCTCTCGTGTGGCTGGCCGGGTCGCGGCTGCCGCGACGGTATGCTATCACAGAATACCAATGCTTGCTGGCCTTATCGACACAGCGAAGTGTATCTCTCGAAATAGGTAGATATATAGGATATACAGAGCGGTCCATAAGTCACCCCCCCTCTTAACTTTTGAACTAGTTTAGATATCGACTTCAAATTTAGAACTCTTAAATAAGACAACTTAAACTATCTTTAAGCATATATTTGATACTTTTAGCTCTTAAAATGTGGACAGGGGGGCATGGGGCGACATTTTTTTTAATGGAAAGGTGGGTCGTGTGATATATCATTTTAAAGCTTATAAAATTCTCCATTTGACTGTATATTTTTTTATTTTTTTAAACATTTTTTTTTGGGTTTAAAATAGGGTTGAAAATGGATATTTTTGTCAAAATTTCTCTAAAAAATCCAAACAATTTTTTAAAAATGCCTAATTTCATAATGAAAAAAAGTAAATTATACTTTTCAACTAAATTTAGTTGACATAAATAAAAATTTACAAAAAAAAACTTAAAAATTTATTTTTTTAGCACAAAAAACTGAAAAATCAAAACCTTGAAAAAAAAAGTTTAAAATTTTTAAAAATTTATGGTTATATAGAGAAATTAAAAAAAAATCCCCCCATGCCCCCCTGCCCACATTTTAAGAGATAAAAGTATCAAATATATGCTTAAAGATAGTTTAAGTTGTCTTATTTAAAAGTTCTAAATTTGAAATCGATATCTCAACTCGTTCAAAAGTTAAAAGGGGGGGGTGACTTTTGGACCGCACTGTATGTAACTTATACAAAGGTTTTAAGAAAAAAACCCTATTTTAATGAACAGAGGTTAAATGACAATCTTAAAACAACTCTGAAGTAAGTAAAAAATTTCAAAAGACCCTTTATGAAAACTTTTTGATCTCTCTCGATAATTGAATAATTATTTTTATATTTCTGCCCAGATAACTCGATAATATTGTAATTTGTTCGACTTGTAAAATTTCTTACCAGATCAATAGATTTTAAAATGTTAGACTAATACAATTATTAAGCCATTGCATAATTAGAAAGGCCACAAGGGAATGAGTTGCTCTCTTTTATCTCAAACAGAGAAGACACGTGTACTTAAGTCAAAAGGGGCCTTACAAATAATAACACTGCTCTACAAAAAAAGATTTTTTTTTTACTTGCCGGTAAAATATCTGTGCGCTATATCTCAAAAAACCAAGCTGATCGAGAAAAACGGAAAAAGGTCGAACAGAGCCAGATGCAACTAAAATGGTGTCGGCAAATTTTTGAGTGTTGTGCAATGTAATTTTAAAATTACTTAGTCCTAAGAGAAATCTTTAGATCTAGATCTTTCTGTAAAATAGATAAAAGTGTTTTTTTTTTATTTAGTAGTATTTAGTATTTTAAGATCAGTATTTGGGTTCAGGATAAAAAATATGGGAAAGAAGTTAAATTATATCAAAATAAACAAAATTTTTTAATGTGAAACAGCAAAGAAAATTAGTTAACCTCTTTTTACGCCAAATCCTTAAAATCATATTTGGACTTTTTTTATCAAAATATTTGTTAAATAGCTGATTTTTGCACCAAAATTACATAATAATTTATAATTATGACAGCAGATTTGGAATCGGAAGAAAAAACTATATAGGAAAACACATTTTAATCGTAAAAAAAGTATAAGATATACAAAGAAGGCAATAAGAATTCTTATGGAAACCCATTTTCAGCATAAATGTTAACCAAAACAAGGCTCACCTTGGGCTTGAGTATACACATGTTATTTTAGCAATAATTTTAATGAAAAAGTTAAGACGAGGAAGGTTTTAATTTGATTATACGGCATCTTCTTCTTCTGCTCCGATATCTCGTGATCAGAGAAGGCACAGAGTATTTAATTTTAAGGTTTTTTTAATTAGAAAAGTAACTACACTGGAAAAAGGTACACAGGAATATTTTTTTGGTTAAAATTAATATCATTTTCTACTACTGAAAAACTGACTTTTTTATATAACAGTTATAATAGTTACTAATAATTATAACTAATAGGCCTGCCACTATCAAATGTAGTACTTTTGTGCAACATTAGATGGCGCCACAAATTGTACGCTATCAAATACGAATTTTTTTGAATCAATAAGAATCAAGACTTTTCAACGGTCGATGCGAAAGCCACCAAACCAATATATGTCACTGATGATTGAAAAGAAGCGTAAAAAAGCAGCTATATGTCATTTTGGTAGGGATTTTCTCATTGATTATAAAAAATTCTGTATTAGAGAAGTGCAAAATTTCTTTATAGATTTATACAGGGTGTATTTGAAATAGCGTAGGAAATTTTAACAGGTGATTCTACATGATAAAATATGACAAAAAGTTCCTATAAACATATGTCTAAAAATGCGTCATAAGGGAGCTACGCCCCTTTGAAATTGTCTAAAAACATCGGTTTTTATTTAATAACTCAGGAACCCTTTGAGATATATTAACGAGGTTTTGCACGTGAATTAATCCTAATAAGGCCTATCTTTGTATGTCATTTTCACGTACTTATTTAAACCAGGGGTGTGCGAAACGGGGGGGCCTTATCAGTTTTTTGTCCCAAACTTTTTTCTGTGTAACTTTTTTGCAATTTTATTTTTGAAATATGATTCCTCAGGTCAAAATACATAAAAAAGGTACTCTTGTTGTAATACTGTAGGATTAACCGTTTTCGAGAAAAGTTCATTTGAAGGTGAAATTTCACGATTCGAGGACGAAAAATTAAATACTAAAATGTCGAAAACCAAAATTTTAATGATGCAGGGCGAATGTACATTAAAAACTTTTTGTCATATTTTCTCTTCATCTGTTAAAATTTCCTACGCTATTTCAAATACACCGTGTATAGTAGTTTGCCTTCTTTGTATAAGGCACTAAAATTGATTTCACAAGACGGAAAAATCTACGTTTTCTTTTATTCTTTTGGATCGCCCTGTAGATTTTTTTTTTTGAAATACAGCAAAGAAAACTTCTTCACAATTATAATTATGATATAGCTTATAAGAGTCTTCTTAACCCTATTGTTAGCTTTACATACATTTTCTTATAAAATATTAGTTGAAAGACACATCGCTAGGCCAGAACCATATAGTTGCAAGTACTATATTTACTCTTTTATTTAAAACAAATATATATTAAAAAAAAGTGTATTAAAAAATGCTGAAAATTTTATATTTTTTGTTTAACCTCGTACTATTCTACTTAATTAAGCATCCCCTATGTCCAGGACTTGTGTGTGCTAGTAGTAGAGGGAACCACCGACTTTAATTGACTTTTGAAGCAATTTATAGGGTGTGTCCGGTTCACTTACGCCTTCGCCAAATTTCAATTATTAATTAACTGAAAAAGGCAAATCGGCGACGGTGAGAATCGAACTCACGCTATTTTGGGTAGTAAACTCGTCAAGTACGACGCGGTAGTCCACTACACCAATCCTCCCATAATGCTACAATACACAACGTACTAAGAACATTATGCCATTACCTGTACAATTTACAGACATTTTATTATGAATTTGAACGTTAAAAAAATTCGGTAAAGAAAATGTCGCTTGGAATTTCACGATAAATTGACATTTCCCGTCGTGTCTTGATTTCGAGAAAATTTAGACCCTTAACAATAGAGACAAGAAGATAATTTATTCAATTTGCGTAAAACCTTACCTGGGACCATAGTGCTTTTCTATGTGGATGGATTTTGCATGTAAACAACGAACTACTTCAACGAATTGTCACAATTTTAGATAAAAGTGCTGCGGCGCAGACGCAATCGTTCAAAATAAATCAAGTGATTACGAACTTGGGTAAACTACTACATGGTCGTGACATGCTCTAGGTAGAAGGGGAGTGATAAACGGTTTATTTGTGAGAAAGTTAGGTTAAATTTGTTATTTTCAGCTATTAACAGGACATTTAGGACCAGAGCTTCTAGTGAGATAAAAGGTCACGTCTTCTTATTTAGTTGGTCTTTTTCTTCCGAATAATTAACCAGGGTTTCTCTATATAATCATGAGGTTTCCAGTGCGCAAGTACTAATCGGATATGTATCCTGACTTGCGCACAATCACTGATAAATTACTACTGTAGTAATTTCCACGTTAATATAAAAAGTTATCATTAAAAACACACAAAAAAATTATCTTCAAACGTCCAATATTATTAACTTAAAATTCAACAGTTCACACGATTATTAACCATTAATATATGGTTCGCTTTAACTTGTATATAAATATAAAAATACTCTAGGAACATTATAGAAGATGGCAAAACAAAAATACACAAGGCACATCATAAAAGATGGCAAATTCGGTGCACTGGAATGTGCCAAGAAGGCTACACCCGTCCCATTCAAAGGCCACGCTGTAACTCCCTCTACAATAGGCATTTCATTCGTTAAAACTGAAAAAAAAGGCCGACAACATAAACATTCGTCTGTCTTACTTGCACATCTTTGTTCTAACAGAGAGAACAATACCAGTTACTGGTAATTGTTATTGTTCAGGCCTGAATATACCTACTATTTGTTTACAAACAAACCGAGATGTTGGCGATACTTTATTTTAACGGTATGCGTATTCTAGAGAGAAGAGTTGTTAGTTCGTTGTCTTAACCTCGCCCCCAGGTTAAGTTAGAATTTTAAAAGGAACGTCAAAAGTAATAAAGTGGCTTATAAGCCACCTTACTACTATAGAAGAATACTATGTTTGGAACCTAGTGTTTTCTATCTCGCAACATCTCTTCTGATGATTTGATTAAGAGAAAATGCGGGATTGCGGATGACAGGAGTGTTCTTCTTCCAGGGCCCTGCACCAGAAAGATACTTGCAACACAATAGCATAAAGAATATAACGTCGCGGGAGGCGGCGGTGGGAATGATTATCGGGGACGGTTTTAAATGCGTAAATAGCACCGTTTACGTATATCTCGTTCTGCTTAACCTAAAAGAAGTAATTCTACAAAAAATACAAATAAATACCATAAAAAAAATCTATAAGAATAACAATATTTCAAAAAAAAAAAATAAATCAAAAAACGTTACTTTTTTGACCTACTCTGTAGGTATCTGTTAAGTTATACACATAAAAAAACATGTGTATTTTATGACATAACATTACATCGATGCATCATTAGGGTGGACCTTATTATTTGGATTATTTTAAAATTTTAATTCTGGTGTATCTGGAACATCCTGAAAATATAAGGGTCGGAAATTCGTCAAATTTAGTGTTTTAGGGACAACTTTGGCGTATTTTCTGCACCTAATAGAATATTTTGATCATTTTGAAATTTGGCACATAACATTGTACACTCAAAAGAAAAAAATATAAGATTTCAAGGCTTTTAAATTATCCACTGATACAAAAAGTACATTTTCAACGATTTGAGTGGTATGCACGTTCTTTGTAATTAAGCACTTTGTAGGTAGGCAGGACGATTTGTTTGTTTGTCATACGCGAAGAAAACTTAATTTTCACTTCATTTTCACTTGCCAGCATGTACGTCTACGTCATTGTTATGTAAGATTTTTGTCCTTATCCAGATTTATTTTCCCTCGTTTAGAATTCTGGAAATTCTGGAAGAAGGGAGTTTTCTTAAGAAACAGACATGCTGTTTTAATTGAAACGTATTATTACCAAGACTTATTATTCACTGAATGGTTTTCTTATTTTACAGGGTGTTTTCTTAGCAGAAAAATTTAAAATACTAGGCAGTACAGCCAACATAACTGCTAAATAGTACCATCCAGGCTCGATAGGACCAACATGTTAAGGAACCAAATGGCTTTAAGGTCAAATGGTTTAGACAGGTCTGATTGACCCCACAACGGTTTGTAAGACGGTAAAAACTAGGTTAAAATATTTATTTTAAAGGACCATTAATCCTAGTTTACCTTGGATATAATAGAATACAATGCATGCAGTTTAATTTAAAAAAAAATGAATTAATAAGAAATACTAAAAATAAAAGTCGATTAATATTTTGGTATAAAAAGTAAAATTTTGAAAAAGATTAAAAAAATAAATGTTGAAAAAAATATTTTTTTTTTAAACAAATATTTTTAATCCATGTCAGGCAGTGTATTTCTTTTTCTATCGCGCAGATATGCACCGTATTTATTTATTTGGCGTACCCGCCCCCCCAGATCGATGTAATGTGGGGTCACGATTCAAACCATATCAGCGCGGCCCGTTTAACGTAATCTTCAGCGTCATCTTTCCGAAGCCAACGTTGTTAATTAGCGGTGATAGATTATGGCTAGAAACACAAAGGATGATATTATTACCGGGTCATTCGCGGATAGATAATATGGGAACTGATTTTTAATCAAATCAAATGGATTAAATAGTAAATCTAGTAGTACACTGAGAAAACTCATTTCGTTATCCCCATTTGACAATTTACCTATAGATAATTACGTAGATAAAACACCTTTTAAGGCTAATATGGTAACTTTAAAGTTATTAACTATTACTTAAAGTAAAAATACGAAAAGATAACATTATTTTTGCAAAAATAGGTTAAATGTTGTAGATTTTAACAATATTTTTTTATAAAAAAATTGTCTTACATAGAAAAAAAGGATTCCTTAAATATGTATCTTCGATATATTCAAAGCCATATTCTCTTCTTTCAAGGCTAGCATTTATCTGAACGAAGGTTAATGTCCTTGAATAAATAGCGTGGATCTTTATTCAAAAACGCGTGCGCTTCTTTTAAGGACATTGAATTTGGTTCAAAGAAATTCTAGCCTTGAAACGAGAGAATATGGCTTGGAACAAATCGAAAGACACGTGTCCTTGGTTCAAGTAATAGACAAAAGTAAAAAAAAAAAAGAATTTTTGAAATTGTTTTAGATATTACGAGTTATTACGAGTTATTACGAGTTATTACGAGTTATTACGAGTTATTACGAGTTATTACGAGTTATTACGAGTTATTACGAGTTATTACGAGTTATTACGAGTTATTACGAGTTATTACGAGTTATTACTTATGGCTTGTGTACTTAAAACTGAATTGCCCTTTACCTAAAACTATAAAAGAGACTAAGATGCAAGTCGCTTGTAAAACAAGTTTACACCTCGATATTTCAAAAACGCTTTGACCCAGTGACTTGAAATTTGGAACAAAGATTTTCTAAGTAGTAAACAAAATTTGTCCCAAATTTCAAGTCTCTATGTCAAAGATTTCGTGAAATATCGTAGTTTAAAGTTGTTTTGCAAGCGACTTCCATCCTTTTCTCCACTATAGCAAAAATTATAGTATAATTATACCTAATTATACAAAAATTAAACTTCTTTATACCTATATCTACTTATAACTTTATGTCTATGTTTATGTTTGTATTATGAATTTTCCCTCTAATTTTAATTGCCAAGTTTTGTAAGTTAATTATTATTATTCAGCAACGATACAGAAATTAAATTTAAACGTATATATTCTTGTAAATATTTGACAAGAATCAATATTTAATACGTTTTAGTAGGTTAATATACTTACCTATATTAATTTTTCAATTAAATTTTATTTAACTAAATCAACAATTGTAGTGCATAAATATGTAAACATATTTTTACACAAGAAAAAAGTTGCCATTTTATAATAAAATCCGACGAAGTATGCTATTTTATCTATTCTTGGTTATATTATACAAAACAAATAACATTATGTTTATGTTTATGTTTATTTTTAACCTCGTACTATTCTACTTAATTACGCATCCCCTAAGTCCAGGACTTGTGTGGGCTGGTAGTAGAGGGAACCACCGGCTTTAATTGATTTTCGAACCAATCTAGCGAGTACGCCTTCGCCAAATTTCAATTATTAATTAACTGAAAAAGGCAATCGGCGCTAGTGAGGTTTGAACTCACGATCATTAGCTCAGTGTCAATACTATATCGATGCCTTAGACCGCTGAGCTAATCTCCCACAAACATTATCGTTTAAACATAAGTGATATTGAGTGGGGAGTGAGGGTACTACATCTGTTAATTTTCTGGAGAAGAAGCCCGAGTATAATTAAGAAAAAATATATTTTACTTTCTCCGAGGAAAGTCTTGCGTTAGTAAAACAATTTCGAAAAAATTTTATTGCTTTGGTCGGTCTGTCTGTCGGTCTGTCTGTCTTTCTGTACGGAATATTTGTGACCACGATAACTTAAGAACGCTTCGAGCTAACGACTTAAAATTTGGACCAAAGTTCTAGGCTGGGATTGTTTTTGGTAGAAATCAAATTGGGGTAAGGGAGTAAATTTTTTTTCGAAAACATTTTTTTTATTTATTTTTCGTTTTGGGAAAACAGTTTTTGAAAAAAAAAATTCTGAATTTTTTTTTTATATTTTTTCGTTTTAGATTTTAATGAACCTAGGCCTATATATAGGCATAGGGGAAAGTATTATTTTGTTGGAAGCAGTATTTTTGATTCCATTATCCAAAGATTTCGCATAGGATTGTTTTTGGTAAAAATCGGGAAGAAGTAAAGGGGTAAATTTTTTATTTTTTTTGATTTTTTTACGCGTTTTTTTTTTTTTGTTTTAACCAGCATCGATGTAATAAATTAAGTTTCGACAAATCCATAAATTTTTAAACGCGTATTTTGCATATGCCACCGAAAAACCACCCTCTTCAACTTCTCCCTTCCCCAAATTTAAAATTGGCTTTTCTTATGAGCCGTGTGCGTAACAAGATTTTTTAATTAACGTCAAAGGAGCACGGACGTGCAAAAACTGCCTGCGTAAGGGGGCGGAGGGGGCGCAAGGGGGGCGAGATGTGGGAGATTAATTAAAGAAAAGGGGATGGAGAGAATGTTAAAAAGAGGATTGCAAACTAAGACGTAGATATATGAAGGAAAGATTTAGAAAGTTTACCGGGCGGGTTCGAAAAAACCAACAAGCCGTGAAGACATGTAATGCAGTGGCGCAAGCAGGATTTTTCTTGGGGGGAAAGTTAAAAACAGTAGTCGGCGAATTTCCAGTACTCGCATAGGCGCCGCGTCGACTCTAGCGTTGAGGTGATGTTTTAAATATTTACATTTTTATTTCTTTGTATCTTGATTTTTTTTTAATGATTCCATTTAAACGAGTAAGGTGGAAAAAAAGTTATCGACAAATAAAAATCGAAAACTTTCGTATTCTTAAAAGATAAAAATCGAATGTCGTTTTTTTCTTTGAAAAACACCGATATATATAAGTATGTATAGTTAATATTTTTGTGGATAACAAATTAGTCGTCAAATGTTTTGATTTATAAAAATTTCCCTCATAATTCGGCAAAATTATTCCGTAAGCCTATGTTTCTGTGTTTATTTTCAACGTTGATGAGTCATAACTGAGTTTACGCCGAATACTGGTTATAAACGAATAAAAAACAAAAATATCTGTTTCAGCTGAGCGAGAGGACTTTCTCACCGCTTTGCTTTGGCCTTTGGCCTATTTTCTCGAAATCGAGACAAGACGAGACAAGAAATCTCGATTTCTTAATTTTCTTCAAACCTTACTTTTTCCTCGTCTTGCAATTTATTTAAATTTAATTATTTTTAATTATTATATTTTTTAAATAAACGGTCGATTAAATTTACATATATCATAACGAATTGAAAAATAAAAAATAATTTAAAATTTTCTACAAATTTGATGGATGAAATTTGAAAAATTAACCTTACTGATAGCATTTTTAATTACTTGTAGGTATATTTGTATATATATTAAAAAAATAGTTTTTAAAGTTTTAGTTGAATAAATCAACCATTAGTTTGTAGCAGTCAAATTTCAGAAGAAAAGATGAAGTTCGCAATAGCAACAGTTGCTCTTCTTTTGTGCGTTGGAACTCAAAAATCAGAGGGTAAATATAAAAACTGCTACCAACATAACAAAAAAATCTTTCTTTAATTTTTAGAAAATATAAAAAATATTTACAATATTTAATAAAAACAATTTATCCAATACATACAGATAATAAGCTTTATTTTAAATAGATAAACTTAATAATAACCCCCGCGTGACTTTTACTTTATTGAGTGGATAATTTTTTATTTTACCCACTCAACTGTCAGTTGTCAAATTATTGTCTTGTAAATGTCATTAAAATGTTTAATAAAAATATGAATTCCTAAGCTATTTATTGGATAAAACCTTGTATGGCACTCATGGGTAAACCGATATTGCCCTCTCGAAACTTAACCTGCTTTGCTGACACCTCGCAGGTTAATTTTCTCATGGGCAATATCTTAATTTACCCACTAGTACCATAAATAACTATTAACCATATATCGCATCTTGTTTCCATATGAACTAATAGCAGTAGTACCGCAGCCAGTACTTCATAGATTGCATTTAGGAGTTATGTTCCCAAATGGAAACACGATGCGATATAGGGTTAAAACATACAAAAAATATACATAAAAAAATAAAATTAAAAGAAAAAAAAATGCGTAAAACATGCTATTTTATTTATTGTATAAAAATATAACAATTATTTTAGGTTTTTTTCTATTTTTTTTAAATAAAAAAATTTTTACAATATTATTTAATTTACAGTATTATTTATTTAAGCCATTTCGCCTCAATGACTATTTATTTCGATAAAAAATCTAAAACAGAAAATAAAATTAAAATGTTCTTATCAGGCGCACCTATTTCTAGATGCGCTGGTAAGGTATTGCGTTTAAAATAATACTTATCTGCTATATCTTCTTTATCTAAAAAATATTATTAGTCAATACCTTACCAAAGTTTAAAATTTTTGCATAAATAAAGAATTTTTAATAAAATTCTTGATAAAACGTTAAAATAATTAAAAAAGAACGATAAAATGAATAAAAGTTAACTTCTAACGTTTCGGGATCTAATCTGATCCCGTTTTCAAAGAAAATTATTAGTTTTTGAAAGAATTTGTGCAATATTTGGCTTTTCAATCAAAATATGACAAATGTCGAAATGTGTCATTTCGAGGTAATTGAAACAAAGACACCTGTAACAATAAAAAGGTGTAGAGAAATTATAGATTCTATTATTTAATTTATTTAATATAATTATGTGACTTGGTTCTAAAAGGGCGAATGTCACTGTGTCAATAGCAGCGTTTTCATGTCAACTCTGATGTAATCTTTTGAAAACGCTGCTATTGACAGAGTGACATTGGCCCTTTTAGAACCAAGCAACAGAATTATATTTTATATAATTATAATATGAACGTAATTTTCGAAATCAGATTACCAAAAACTATAAAATAGTTATTTATGGTACTAGTGGGTAAAGTAAGATATTGCCCTGCGAGGCGTCAGCCAAGCAGGTTAATTTTCGAGAAGGCAATATCGGTTTACCCATGAGTCCATACAAGGTTTTATCCAATAAATAGCTTAGGAATTCATATTTTTATTAAACATTTTAATGACATTTACAAGAAAATAATTTGACAAATGACAGTTGAGTGGGTAAAATAAATAGTTATCCACTCAATAAAGTAAAAGCCACGCGGTGGTTATTATTGAGTTTATCTATTTAAAATAAAGCTGGTAATTGTCTTATTATCTGTATGTATTGGATAAAGTATTTTTTTGCAGGTTTTATAGCTCAAGTCAACTCTGTGATGCCCACAATGTCGGGCCTTTCAAGTAGTTTTGGACTTCCAAGTTTTAACATTATTACAAAAGCTGGTAAGATAATAACACAAGTGAATTTTACAAAAAAAAAATTAAATAAATAAAAAAAGTAAAAAAAAAATAAAAAAAAAATAAAAAAATTAATAAAAAAATAAACAAAGAAATAAAAAAATACCTTTTCGTTTTTTTTAAATAATTTAAAGAAAATCATTATTTTATGAAGGGGTGGTTTAAATAATTTACCACTAAATTTCTGACATTTGTTACTCATTTTTCCAACTAGTGGGTTTTCCCAACTCAAGAATGTTTTGGAGGGGAGGCGGCTCCCCAACCCCCTCCCCCCCTCATGGGAGCACCCCTGTACACATTTATAGAAGAATTTCAAAAAAAAATTTTGTACACAGCATATTTTTTTGTTAAGCAATTTTTTTTGTAATTTTATGTGATTTTAGATTTTAAGCTTTCACGGCCATTAAGATATAAAGAACTTTCACTTTCGGGTTTAGACCGTGTTAATGGATTTTCACTTTCCGACGTTTCGTCTCTTACTACTAGAGACATCTTCAGGGATTAATCTGAAGATGTCTCTAGTAGTAAGAGACGAAACGTCGGAAAGTGAAAATCCATTAACACGGTCTAAGCCCGAAAGTGAAAGTTCTTTATTTTATGTGATGTTTGAAATCTTAAATTTGTATTTTTTTTTCTTTTTTTAGTTATCGACTTTACTACTGAGTCCATAGATCCACTAATTAAATCGTTGGATTCTGTACAAAAAAATTTAGAAAAAAATAGCAGGGACAAAGGTAAGTATCATATTAGTAGTACCTATAGTAGGGTATCTAAAAAACAGGATTAAAAAAAAAATTAAGTCCCCCCTTGTCATAACAAAATTTTGTGCAAAATTTCAGCTAAAGCCAACTTTATTTGAAAATTGGAAAAGGTTAAACATAGTATGTAAACTAAGTCTTAAGTGTTCGAGACGGAGTCAAGGCAAAAATTCACTCGAGAACACTCCAGACAGTTCGCATACGTGGTGCATATAATATTTTTTCTACAACCTAAATTTAGTAATTCCAAATATCAGTTAAAAATACACGGTGTATTTGAAATAGGGTCAAAAATTTGAAAGGGTGATTCTACATAAAAAAAATATGACAAAAAGTTCCGATAAACATAGGTCTTAAAATTTGTTGTACGGGAGCTAAGCCCATTTAAAAGTGGCTAAAAAAATCGGGTTTTATTAAATAACTCAGGAACCCTTTGATATATAGCAACGAGGTTTTGCACATGAACTAATCTTCGTAGGTTATTTTCATGTACTTATTTTAACGAGGGCGTGCAAAACGCGGGGGTCTTATCAGTTTTTTGTCCCAAACTTTTTTCTGTGTAACTTTTTTGTAATTTTATTTTTGGAATATGATTCTTCAGGTCCAAATACATAAAAATGTTCTCTTTTTGTAATACTGTAGGGTTAACCGTTTTCGAGAAAACATAATTTGAAGGTGAAATTTAACGGTTTGAAGACGAAAAACTATAATACTAATAATACTACTACTACTAATACTCTCTAATACTCTCTAATACTCTCTAATACTAACATGTTGAAAACCAAAATTTCAATCAACATTTTCAACATCCCCCAAAATATTATAAATTTTTTATTTGTATTGTTTTTAGCTTTGCCAAAGTCCAAATCAACATTTTCATCATCCCCAAAATTTTATAATTTTTTTATTTGTATTGTTTTTAGCTTTGCCACAGTTTTTCAGAAGTTTGGATCAATTATGGTCGGTCACTATTGGAATGGCCAAGGATACAGTAATAGGGGCTAAGAAAAATCTCCAAAACTACAAAAATAATTTGAAGGATTAGACATTGTAACGATGTAACAATAGTATATTCTTTTACTAAGAGGAAAAGTGAAGCTTTTTTTTACTAGTCTGTAGACGAGTAAAAAAAGCACTTTTCCTCTGAGTGAAACATACTATTTTTTCTTCAAGCATCCTATATATATTTTAAATAAATATTTTTTAATTTAATTTATTCAGTAATAAAGTATGTTTTTTTTTTATTAAAATAGGACCTTTCGAAACCCTTTCGAAATAAAATTAAACCTTCCGCTCATTTTAATTTTTTTTTCGTAGGGTAAATCGTACACTTTTCGCGATTTCGATGGTAACTTGTCTAAGAAAACATATGTATACATATAATATATATTTTTATAATATATTACTTTATTCAGATTTATTATCATATTTGTAGAGCCTCTCTCGCTCTTAATTTTTTTTGGTTTTGGTTGCTGTTGCTATACAACTATTTTTTAAGGTATCGGGTCTCGTATAGGGTCTAAATATATTTTTTTCAAAATACCTATGCTAAAAAATAGCTGTCAAAAATGGTAATTTTTGTTATTTTAATGCGACGATAGAATATTTATTAAAACTATCAACATTTAAAACATCTTTTAGAGTGTTTTTTGTTGAATGCGTATTTTTTGGTTGGAACTGTATAAAATAGCTACAAAATGTAAAATCTGTTCTTTAAATATAAACATCAATGCAAAAATAAGAATTTGTTGTTACGTCAAGCACAAGTTACAAAATCCTGTATAGTGAGTTAGTCTACGGTTTTCCTGTTTTTTTTTTACAACTGTGTATTATTTTTTTCTATTTTGCGACTCTTATAAGCTCATAATCACAATCATTTTGCGTGTTCTTATAGGCCCATAAGAGGTTAGTACTTTTTTTTCTTTTGGGTTTGCAAGACAGGACAAAAGACTATCGCTTGGCGTTTTCCTTGCAAATGTCAACAACGCTTTTAAGTTTAGTTTTACACGAAATTGTGCTTTAAGTTAATTTTTACCGTGTTAAAATTGTGGCTTGGCTACTTGGAGTCAAAAAGAGAAGAGCAGACTATAAAAGATATTAAAATATCATTTGTTCTATGAATTTCAAACATAGTGAAAATTGTAATGCCAACCCAAAACAAAAATCCCTAAATCAGTCATCAATTTAAATTTTGGAGCAAAATAGAAAAAATAGTACAAAGCACTCGTTTCATAACACGTTTTTAGCGCACTAGTACTTTAGAAAACGAGCCGCTTGCGGTGATATTGACATACAAGAAGTAACCGTCTTTGTAACTCAAACTAAAATATGAAGCAAGCCGTGAAGATATGTAATGCTACGCACTCAATAATATACTGACATATTCCTTATTTGTGCTAAGGAGGTACCTAGATTTTGAAACGCTCAAGACCATTTACTTTTCTAACTTCCAAAGTCATTTGAGATACGGCATTATCTTCTGGGGTAAAACTAAGGAAATGGATTCGATACTTGTTTGCCAAAAACGAGCTATAAGGACAATATTAAATCTATCATACAGGGAAACTTGTAGGGGCGTTTTTAAATCAAACAGGTTACTTACGGCTGTGGGCTTGTACATATACGATGTAATTTTGTTCTCTCTTAAAAACCAATATTTATTTAAGGAAGCGGCTCCAAAATCGCAAAGAATTTTGGACTATAATATTCCAAAACATAGATTAACTTCTTTTGAAAAGAGCTCGTACTACTCTTCTATGAAATTCTTTAATGACCTACCAAGCGAATTAAAGAATTTAAGGATTTTTAAGAGAAATCTGTTTGATCACATTTGTGAGATTGAACCTTATACAATAAGAGAATATGAAGATTTAAATCAGCAATTTAAGCACAATTAGACTGTCTAATTTTTAATTTTTTATTTTATTTTTTTTTTCTTACTATTCCTGACAATGTTTCTCTAAATATTTATTTTTTATGTGTAAGAAGTAGATTTTTTTTGGAAATAAACGATATTATTATTATTATTACTATTTACATAGAACTTAATTTTTCCTGAAAATTTGGAGTCGATCGGATTATTCGTTCTTGAGTTATCGTGTTTACGAAAAACGTGACAGACGGATATTTTCAAAGTTTGTTATTTTTTCATGAAACACATTTGTATCCAAATTTTTTTTGTCTAGGACGCTTTTTGGCGATTTTGGGAAATTCGAAACTACCGGATAATACTATTTTACGGCTTTTAAGGGTTGTATCTTCTTTGCCATTGGTAAACTACCAACCATTTGTATATTTTTTCTACATAGTTTACTGTTTTTGACTCACCCTGTATTTTTAAATATCGATAATTTGCACGAAAATTGCTATTAAAGTTATCGTCTTTTTTAAATATTTTTCAATCATTACAAATAAAAATTATTATTTTTATGATAAGAAAATTTTCGTAGTTATAGATAGTAATATACAGGGCGATACAATAATATAGTACAAAATATTAAGGATTCATTCATGTAAAACTGCAAATCACAAAGTTCAACGGAGATGTTAAGAAATGGATCGATTTTTGGGGCCAATTTAAGAAGGTAGATGAGGACACAAATATTTCATTGGAGGACAAGTTCCTACAATCTATGGAAGAAGATTCTGCAGCTATAAGTTTGGTTGAAAGGTATCCACCCTCAGGTATAAATTATTCTAAGACTTAAAATTAAAATCTAGGATCGCGAGGTATGCTATTCTAATAGAAGTATATGTCAGGGAAATTCTTGCATTGGTTTTAAATAAAGCTTCTGAAACTGGTAAACCTTTGTCTAGTTTATATGATAAGGTAGAAACTCAGTTAAGAGCACTAGATTAACTTGGTGTCACGATCAAAAGTATGCGGCTATGATGTTTCCACTGGTAGAGTCAGCACTACCACATGATTTGCTTAAAATATGGGAACGTCATCGAAGCACCTTAGATAACCAACAAAGTTCAGAGTAGAAGTAGAATCTGAGGAATCTGAGGAAAGAATCAATTTAGCGAGACAGTCTTTTGGGACAGGGAAACTTAAAGGGAATGAAGCAACATATACAGCAGCTTCCCTATATACGGCAAGTTCTAAGCAAATGACTAGTAAGAATAATCCAAATTGTATATTTTGTGATAAGACTCATTCTAGCCTCTAACTCTTCTTTCTAGAATACGCATACCGTTAAAATAAAGTATCGCCAACATCTCGGTTTGTTTGTGAACAAATAGTAGGTATATTCAAGCCTGAAAAATAACAGTTACCAGTAACTGGTATTGTTGTCTCTGTTAGAACAAAGATGTGCGAGTAAGACGAATGTTTATGTTGCCGACGTTTTTGTCAGTTTTAACGAATGATATGCCTATTCTAGAGAGAAGAGTTATTAGTTCGTTGATTCTAGCCAAGATTGTTTAAAGTTTAGAAATGTTAATCTGGAGCAAAAAAGAGCTATTGTTATAAACAAAAAAGGACGCTTTGCCTGTTTAAAATGTGATCACTCAATACGAAATTGTATTATTATGCAATTATGTGTCCTCAATTAAATGATAAATCAGATAAACTTTCCAATTTAAAAGTAAAAGAAACCCAGGTAGAAAATACGTTTATTACAAACAATAATGAAACATTATTAAAAACGGTTTTAATTAAACCTGATAATATTTTAAATTCTTAAATTATGTGAATGGTACCTTTTTCTGATCCACCCTGTATGCTATACATAAGCATAAAATATATAAACTTAATTTAAAATTTAAAATAGGTGGGTCCTATTAAAATTTAACTAATTAAAAAAATATTGTACCTACGCACCCAATTAGGTCTTTTTTCTGATAAAAAATTACTATAAATTAATAGTATTGTCAAAAACCAATCGATAAATCTAGTTTTGTAGAACTAATATTTCAAAATGAAGTTTTGTTCGGTTTTGGTTGCTGCAATTTTCATCGTAGGGTTCGAGCATATTTCTGGTAGGATTTTTAATTCTCCCTATTTTTTTACTTGTTTTAAATACGGGGTGATCAGTAACTACCATGCCAAAATCTAAGAGGTTATTCTACATCCAATATATAAAAAAAAGTTTCTCTAAAGGTTGGTCCGGAAATGAGCCCTAAGGGAGCCACGGCGTTTCGAAGATGACATTGAATGGGGACCAAAAAAAAACCAATAAAATTTTAATGCTGCAGGGTGATTCTTAATTTAAAACTGAGCAAAAAGTATGCTTCACCAAAACACGTAAATTTAATATTAAAGGAGTAATAGCCTTTTAAAAAGTAATATTTTTAGTGGCACATAATGTTACTTCCCCTTAATTGCATTTTTTTGAAAACGGTTGCTCCTACAGTGTTACACTGTATTACATTTTTTATGTATTTTTACTCCAGGAATCCATATTTTTTACAAAAAATCGAAAAAAAGTACAAATAAAAAAGTTTGGGGCAAAAATGTGTTAAGCCTAATACATTTTTCCGTCTAGGGACGCCTCTGGATAAATTAAAAAAATTAAATTAACATAAACTTAAAGGGTACCAGAGTTATTAATTAAAAACCTTATTTTTATTACAATTTTAAAGGGCTGTAGCTCCCGTAAGGCTCATTTGCGGACCAATCTTTATGGGATTTCTTTGTTGATATTTTTGGATGCAGAATCACCTCTTAAATTTAGGCATGTTATTGATCACTCCTGTATGTAACGCAAATTTTGATATTTTGAAACTCGAATTAGAAAAAGTTGGAAATGCCACATTTTTTTCATTTAGAAAAAGTCCAAAAACTGAACACTTTCTAATCAAAATGTTTTACAATATTTTCAACTAACCCTTTGGTAGTTTTTGACAGAAAAATTTTCGAAATCTTGTCCCAATTACCAAGATATTTCCAGATTTTGTTAAGATTAATGTACACGGATTTTTTGGAAATTATTTTTTGAGAAATATTTTTTTTGTCAATATTTTTGAGATATATTTTTAACGACTATTTTTTTATTCAATAGCTCAAGAATTATTTGGACTTGATTTGGATGAATACAACGACAAATATTTTCAACCAAGTAAGTATTACTTAGTATATCCTTATAAAGACAGCTGCCCTTTAGAAGGCGACTTTATTCGTTTAATAAGTTTAGTTAGTGGTAGGAAATAACATGTGGGGCCACCTATAGCATAACGCTGTCAAGTGCACTGAAATTGAAACATTACAGAAGCCTGTACTATTCGGCAATCGTTCTCAATCGGGTCCCGGGAAGTCATTATGACATCATTTAATGATTTAACGTTAAATGAATACACCTCATGACAAACTCATAACAAACTCATAACATGATCACAAAATCATGAGATGTGCTCATCATGATGTTCGTATGAGTACAAAACGTGGAAATCATAACATGATGCTCTCATGAGGCCTCATGAGTTTATGGATGTTGTCCGGGCAAAAGTTCATCTTATTTTTCTTAATTATTTTATTTTGTTTCGATATTTTATTTTTTATTTTTTATAGGATTAAAACAACTTAGCGCAGGCCTAAACAATTGCAAAGGAAGACTGGAGTCCACTCAAATCGGTCTTAACGAAAGTATCGAACATATGTTAACCGAAGCAGGCCTATCCGACAGAGTGCCCGTGGCTCAAAAATACGGATCCATGCTTATCGAATGGTTCCAAAAATTCATTGTTGTCTGTCTTGATAATATTCAGAAAATACAAAAACCAGATCAAAACCAAATACAACCACAAAGAAGATATAGAACTGTTTAATGCATTGTATTTTTTTTTTTTTTTGTAATAGGACCAAAAACTTAGTTTATAAGACCAAAAATCACAGTTTTTATATCAAACTAATTTTGTCATGTTGACAAGAATTAAAAGACGTCAGATTTGACGTTGATTATAGCCAATAAAAGCACATTCAACTTGACGAGTTTTGAAAAATTATTATTTTACGCCCTAGATACATAAATAGTAATTATATACCAAGGTAGAGAAGAAATCTTTTATAGCCGAACGTATTAAATCCCGGGCTGCGTAGCAGCGAGGGATTTAAGTGCGAGGCTATAATAGTCTTTTCTACCGTAGTTTATATATTAGTTTTTTCACTACTAGCACTATTTTTATTCAAATAATAAAATAAATTATTAACAGAACATATATTTCTTGAAATTTTCATAAAAATCAAGTAGCCTTGATCAATGACATTTGCTCAAATAGATACTTTGAACTGACGTTTAAAAATTTAGTTTTTCTTAATTTTTTTCACAATATTTAGCTAATTATTGATTGTATTAATTGGTAATAATTATAATTAATTATATAATAATTAAAAAGTTATTTAAAGCAATTTTTTGGGTTTAATTAGTAAAAATTGCACAAAGAACTGAAACATCTAAAGTGACAGAAAACAATTGTTTATAAAATTTACTCCTACTAGGAGAGAAAAAATTATTATTGCTATAGGTGAAGAAAATTAATTTCACAGTCTGAAAACATGATAAATAATGGTATGTTCTAAAGCTAGTAGTGAAAAATAGTTATTTCTGGTACGAGAGAGGAAACTAAAAAAGTCCAAACATACAAAGTTTTATCCAATAAATAGCTTAAAAATTCAAATTTTTATTAAACATTTTAATGACATTTACAAGAAAATAATTTGACAAGTGACAGTCAAGTGAGTAAAATAAATAATTTTCCATTCTATAAAGTAAAAACCACGTGTGTGTTATTTATAAGTTTCTTTATTTAAAATAAGGCTAGTAATTGTCTCATTATCTGTATGTATTGGATAAATAACTATTATAGCCCCAGTGAAAAAATATACGTCAACATTTTGACAAATTTATTTTTTATTCATGAGAATTGAGAAATCGAGATTTCTCGTTTTATCCTGCCTCAATTTCGAGAAAAAATCAAGACAAGAGTATAATTTAAAAATCAAGGATATAGGACCATATCTCACAGTTTATATCAAACAAATTTTGTCTGTTGACAAGCATAAAAAGACGTCAGACAATGATTATAGCCAAGTTTCGGTTATGTTATTTGTGTCTTTAATAGTATATTATAGTACTAGTTTCATAACATACGCACGAGTACAAGTTTAGAAAGCGAGCCGCTTGCGGCGAGTTTTCTAAAGTACTAGTGCTCTAAAAACGTGTTATGAAACGAGTGCTTTATACAATTTTTTCTATTTTGCTCTAAAATTTAAAAAACTTACATTTAAATTGATGACTGATTTAGGGATTTTTGTTTTGGGTTGGCATTACAGTTTACACTATGTTTAAAATTCTAAGAACAAATGATATTTTGATATATTTTACAGTCATCTCTTCTTTTTTTACCGCAATTAACCAGTCCACAATTTTAACACGGTAAAAAATAACCCAAACACAAAATTTTGTAAAAAATTAAGCTTTAAATCGACATTGACATTTGCACGCAAAACGTCAAGAGATAGACTTTTGTATGTGGCCAACCCAACAGAAAAAAAAGTAGAGACCTCTTATGGGCCTATAAAAACACGCAAAATGTGTGTGATTATGAGCTTATAAGAGTTGCAAAAGTCTTTTAAATATCAGGTTAATATCTTAAGCGTTCAAGAGTTAAAGGGGGGGCGGACTTTAAATACGCACTGTATATTCTTATTAGACTAAAATAAAAAACTGTTAATTGATTGTCTGTAACATATAGCTATTTTTTAAGACAATTAAATCATTTTATAGTCGAACCAATTAATGGAAAACGATGCTATATTTTTAATGCACAACACACTATTCTCTGTATTCGTAAAAACATCAAAGTAATGGTTGTGACTAATTAGGGCCAATTAGGTAGGCAATTAAAATCATCTTACAATTATAAAATTAACAAGAAAATACAAGAAAAATGTAACAAATTACAAAAATATATTTTATTATAGTTTAAACTTTTAGTGCCTTGCAAAAAAGTTCATTAGCCGCAACTAAAGTTTATTTTTTTAAGGTATAGTTATTTTAAACCTTCCCGCTTGAAAACAATCTCGAAATTACCATACAACGTAAGATACGCATGCGTCGTAAGCGAAATGACTAGGCCCAATTTACAACCGTAAAACGTTGACGTGCCATTAACGAGAACAAAACAATGGTTTATTTCTCTAAATTATTGGAATAAAAGCGATTTTATAAGCAAATTTTGTTTCTATAGGAATACAAAAGTGTTTTTAGCAACAGCTTTATCAATTCTCTTTTTTACATAACAACAACGTAAAAACAAAGTAAGTATACAAAAATTATAAATTTTGGTCATGTTGAAATTCAAAACAAGCCACATGCTTCAGTGTAAATCGGACTTTTTGGAGTATTTAGCGGCAAATTTAAAATAACTATACCTTAAAAAAATAAACTTTAGCAACAGTTTTTATAAATTTAATCTTAAAAATATTGGTGGTTTTTATTTGAGTATGGCCGTCTAAAGAATTTTTTTTTTCATATTAAGGTCTATTTTCTTTAGCAAATAGAAAACTTGGAAAATTTGTACTGAAAATACACTTACCTAACAAGAATTATATTAATCAAAAAATGCATAAAATGCTGTGAAAATCCTCTGGGAAACTCTTAAAAGCTACCTAATTAAAGTGGGCGAAAAACCTTGTTTTTTCGCTAATTTTTCCCGGATTAATCTTCCAGATTTTCCAGAAGTAATATCACAAATGTACATAGATAAACAAGTTTTAAAGGAAAGGTACTAATTACTAGAGTTTTCTTCCAATGTAAGACAAAAAAAATAAACGGAAAATGTCATGAAAAGAGGGATTTTCTATGGACTTATGTACAGGGTGATACTTTAAAATAGCCATTAATGTTTAATGACAAGACAAAAAACCAAGCGAAACCCTAAATTGGCGCCTACTTTCCAAAAAATTTAAGACCAACAAAAAATCTTATAACCTCCAAAAAAAGTCCCGAGCGCTAAGGCACTCCATGTCAAGATTTTGATTTCTAAAAAAAGCTCATCACTTTTAAAGTTTCAAGTCCCGTTTTAAAAATGGGGCAAAACTCCCTTAGAACATAAAAATAAGAAGGTTAAAATCATTATTTGGGAGAGCCTTTACCCATCCAAATTTCAATTAATTCGGCACAAGAATAAGGGAATACCTATTGGGGAAATTCAAGCAAGTGACGTCATTATCTTACACATTAAATGCTTCAAATCTCCTTTATTATTGGATCGATTTATTTGAAGTTTGAAATACAGCTTTTTAGAACCAAGATCCACATGTTAAGGTTTGTAAACATTGAAAATACTAATATCAACATCAACATCAAAAGATTTTCCAACATTCGATCAGATGTGATCAATGTGTAAATCATATACACAAAAAGCACTTTCCGCATGTGTAAAATAAATATTTATTATTTCTTTGAAGTTATACGAATGTTTCTGTTTTAAATATCGGAAACTTACAACACCCTGTATATAAAAAAGTAAAAAGTAGAAGAAAAGTACGTTTTAATTCTGATTTCCACCGAGGTTTATCCACAGAATTAAAGGCGAAATGAGAAAGGATTCGAGATTTTCAAATTCTTAATGCCCGGGCATTACGCCGCGCGATTACAAATAGGGTCACTTGATCTGGCGGCGGTTTTGTCAAGAAAATGTGGACAGAATAATACTGCTGCCCACAATAGAGCACTTTTCTCTATAGTTAAATAAAAAAATGTGCTTGTGTGTTTTTTTACCTAATTATATTTTGAAATAGGAAAAACCGAGACTTTTGCATGTAAAAATGAATGATTTTTGAATTTGTTGGTAAAAATTTCAAAATCTTGTCGAAAGTTACCGATATTTTCTGGATCATTGTCAAGATTTTTGAGATTTTGAAAAGACAATTTTGTACGCGGACTTCCCATATACTCATAGTGGTTCACTCCTCTTAAAATTTCATTTCATTTCATTTTTTTTTTTGTTTTTACTCATTTTGAACCACCATTTTTGACACATTTATCATATATTAAAGTCATTAAGATATCTTTTTTATTCGCTTGTATTCCAAAGCGACATTTTTCTCTTAGAATGTTAAGTTAAAAGTTACACTTTTGTTAGGAGTTTGTCTTTTGTTTTATTTTGGCGGGCTGCAGCCTACCAAAGTACTTTTGAGGTCCCTTATCGAAAAATGCATTGCGGTTGGTTTTGTGTAGTTTCCGAAACCGCCGCTAGATGGAGTGACTCTAACATTACGCCGCGCGATTTCAAAGAAAGACGTAAAATATCGGCCGTAATTATTTTTGATTATGACAAAACAAATAATATATATCCAACCCTTTATTCCATATTTTACCCCTTTCGAGAAATGTCTCAATCTGGAAAGATATTTAATTTTAAAAATTACTATTTTTTTTTAGCGAAGGAAAAAAAATTAAGCAAATCTTTTTTTAGACGAACGTTAAGCAAAAACGTCGCGAATTCAAAAAAGATTTTTCGACACTATTTTTCCCACAACCCCAACAAAAATATAATTATTTAAAATAAATATTATTTTCTGTAAATTAAATAAAATTATCATTATTTAAAATTATTAGATTGATTAAAATTAAACTATTAAAAAAACACCCGTATTTCAAAAAAACTTCAAAATTTGTATGCGTCAACCTTAATAAATCAGTCCAGTTTACCTTGGTCTCTTTCATTTGTTTTCTTAGAATAGACTTTGACAGTTAAAATTAGTTAGGTTTTGTTCATTTCAATTGTTGTTATCTTGTTGTGACATTTTTTGTTTATGACAATGATTGACGGTCGTTAAAGCTAATAAAAGAAGAGAAAGTTACATAAAAAATGGTTATACTTAATGTTATTTTGTATGGTATTGAAAAAGGTGCTTTTTTGGTTTATTCTTCACACACTCACACTAAATTAGCATATTCTACATATTGTACTAACGTAAATTATATTGAACACAAGGAAAACGTCAAATTTTTAGGTTACAATTACAACTTAAGGCCTATCCAGAGGCTCGCATAACAACCATTACAAGATACATGACGACACATCAAGCCAATCTGGCAATGCGTTCTTACGTACTATGCTTGTTATGCGAGTCTTTGGATAGGCCCTTTCCAGGAAAACAGTACCGACTTCTGTTAAATTTTTGATAGATACACTACGATTTATGCATAACTATGCTATATATGCGCTCTGTGGTGTAAAACGGGCCGCGTCCCTTACTATCTTGCATAACTGGACGGAGTATAGTGAATGTATAGTGTCTATAGGCGTCTTTTTACAAAAGAATCACTCATTAGGGAGTTAAGAAAACTAAATCATTGTATTTCATTATTTCCTCTCGCTTGGCACAATTAAAAACATTAATTTCGCGAAATTTTCTTCCATCTGCCCCTTTTCTTTTCTTCGTTTCCCTTCAACCCATCCCTATCTTCGAGCTGTCCAACGCCACCGCAGGTTGGTTCAGTTTAAGATTTAACGAAGTCAAAAGCATATGTTACAAAGAACTTTTACCTCAAGAAGGAACATGATGAAATCTACCGTATGCTTTGTTTGAAACATGAACCAACTACGGTGAGGAGCTGGTGGGGAGTGACTATTGTTTACACTTAGTACGCGTAAAGAGAGAGAAAGAATGTGTAAACTCACAGTTTAATGTCTGACAGGGGTACAGTGTTGCCGATTGGAAACATATACTTTGGATATTTTATTGTAAATTTTAAGAAACATTAGTTCTGTATGAGTTTTATATGCACTAGTAGTTTAATTTTAATAGATTTCAATATACTATATTATTAAACATTATATATATATACACAATAAAGTTTTTTACATTTTTAATTTAAGTATAATGATTTGAACTCATGATAAGGTGAAAACTACGCAACATCGCTACTAGGTAGCCTGAAAGTCGACTAGCGACATCTACATTTTACACCACAAAGCTGTATCGCGTTTCTAGTAGTAAATAAACAAACAAAAAGATGACACCTTCATAAACATTGGTCTGAAATTACTTCTTGAGGTAAAAGTTCTTTGATATGTTAAGACAGCGCTTATCTTGTCCCTTTAACTAAGTAATTTACTTAATATTAATTTGATCCAAAAGAAAATAAGAAACCATTTACAAAGAATTATATTAGTATATACAGGGTTATTCAGAAATAAGTTCGAGAAATTTAAGATATTATTCTACGTTGAAAAATATGAAAAAAAGTTCCTATAAAGTTTGGTCAAGAAATGAGCCCTAAAGGTGCGGCCCTTCGAAGATGAACATATTAAATGGGGAACAAAAAAAAGCACCAATAAAATTTTAATGCTGCAGGGCGATCCTCTACTTAAAACTAAGCAAACAAATATTCTTCACCAAAACACCGAAATTAATATTAAAGGAGTTATAGCCTTTTAAGAAGTAACATTTTTTGTAACACAAAATGTTGAAGGTTATGTATGTGTATGTGCTTTGACATTTTGGCTTAAAAATAGTGTCTTTGTGTCCACGGTGCGATACATTCCACATCGCCACCTGGGAGCGATTTGTAGAAGCCGCGGCGCGGCATTCTTGATAAAACGTACGCAGAATTGTGATAGATTTGAGAAAGAAACCGGGGGACAGAGATAGATTATCAAACAAGTGAGATATGGACGAATAAAACGGGGTAAAACTCTAATTTCCCCTCCTTTTTCCTAATTCTTAAGACGGAGGAGCATAATTATGCTCCTTCCTGAATCGTCTTATTTCAAATCTTTATTTCCACCACAATACAATTACACTACACTACAAAAAATATGTATTAAGTTATGATAGTGCTTCTGAGAAGTTTTATTTTTAGTTATTTGTAGTTTTTTATGTAATTCAATATTCAAGCAAAGCAAAACATACTTTTTTCTACGACTGCTTTAGAATGTAAGCAAATACACACACTTTTCAAACACAGAATGAATCCATTCTAGCTCTAGATACGGTATGAATATTCCGTATCAAGTGTTAGAATGAGCACATGTAGTGTCATCTCTTGTTTATAAAAGTAAAGAAAACTGTAGCAAAATTAGCAAATATATATATATATATATATATATATATATATATATATATATATATATATATATATATATATATTTTACCATGAAGTAGGTGGGAGGCATAGCGTAGTGGCTAGCGCGTATGCATAGCAAGTCTACTATCGTGAGTTCGATTCTCACTGGCGCCGATTTGCCTTTTTCAGTTAATTAATAATTGAAATTTGGCGAAGGCGGTAAGTGAAACGGACACTGGTTCGAAAGTCAGTATAAGCCGGTGGTTCCCTCTACTACTAGCCCACACAAGTCCTGGACTTAGGGGATGCTTAATTAAGTAGAATAGTACGAGGTTAAACAAACAAACAAAACCATGAAGTATTGAATAATTTAATGCAATTTAAAGTTTTGCGGTAAAGTTACATAAAGTTTATTAGTTTTTCTTAATAATTGACCATTTTTTTATCAATTTAGTTCAAAAAATTAAAACTGCTCCATCTTTTGTTAAATATTTAAACCGATATATGTCACAACAATCTGACCTTCAATTTTTGCATTATAATTTGTAAATATGTGCTAAAATTAAATAAAAATCTTTTTTAACTACTGATTTGATAAAATTATTAAATAACATTAATTGCTTTATTTAAAAATATGTGTTTTGTTGCATTTACAATATCGAGTCACAAAAAACATTTGTGTTAACCTTGTCCGCAGTTTAAAGCCATACAGTGTTTCATGCAAATATAAAGAAAAAGTATAGTCTACAACACGTATGGAATAGTCATTCCGCGCTTGCGGGACCGTCATACTCGCCTGCCGGCTCGTATGACAAACTTTCCGCTCGCACGGAATATAGTCTATTCCATACTAGTTATAGAATATACTATTTCCTACGACTCGGTGGGACAATGGCGATTTCTCCCGTTAGATTAGACAGGGACAAAAGTTCTACCCAAAAAGGATAGAAGACATACATACACTCCCACTTCCACCCAACCAAACAAATTCTGTATTTGTTCTTTATTGAACAAATACAATATTTACTTGGCCGGGCGAAGTGTGTAACCATATTATTTTTATTAAAGAAATTACTGGCGCCATCTAAATTTTAGTAGAATTATCTTATTTTACAGATTCACATTAGCTATGTTCGTTCGTGGCGCACAGTGCTACACTTTCCGGCCAACCAAATAAATACTGTATTTGTGTATGAGAAACAAATACAGTATTTATTTGGTTGGCTGGAAAGTGTAGCACAAATGAGATAGAGATAGGTTAGACGTCTTTTGTTTCATAATTCTAGTTGTAGAGAGCTCCATTGCTGGATGGTGAACGTGATTGTGTACGGTGTATTTTTTTATCTTTGTGCGAACTGTTTTTGATGAATATAATAAAAAAAAAACGGTATTTTTGTGATTATTTAATCTTAGATTGTGATTATTTAACCTAAAAAGTGTCTATTTACTTGAAAAAATAGTTTTTTTAAATTCTAATTTTTGCATGTCCCCGGTAGTGGCTACTTCGATCCGAGCCGTGGTTATAAAAGAATCCGGAATTGCAAAAATAGCAAAACGATTATCGAAACTAGAAAAACCGCAGGGAAAAAAACGAGATCAAAAATTTAATCTCGGTACAAAGTAATATAGTTTGTTAAGAAAGAGAAGAACTTCACGATGCGATTACAATCAGAACCGTGTACCGACATATATCATTCGTTCGGCCGGGCCGACTCGGCCCATTATTAAACTCTTCACAGGAGTGGACCTAGAAGAGAACAATTTCCAAAATTTTAAAAAATTACCCTAGACAAAAATTGTCGGAGAGCTGGTGACCATTTTTATTTCATTATTTGCTCCCGACTATATTTTATACATGTATTAAAGTACATTTAAATTAAGCTATTTCAAATTGCTAGACTCCGGATCCGGTTGCTTTGGGTGCTAGAAACTCCAAAACCTATCGCAATAAGCTACCAAAAAATCTATTTTTAACTTGCCGAGTCATATAGAGGAAAGTCGCCTAATTTCGGATACCATTTACAATGTATTCAATATTTAATACTCGGTATTACTTTTTGATATTTTTTTTATATAACCAGATACAACTTATTATAGCGAACCATGATTTATTATAAAAGCAATTTTGTTACAGTTTACTTTTTCCAAAAAACACGGTTAAAAAAAATCAGTGCATTTTTGTGCATTTGAAAAAGGGCTCCTAATTTCGGACATATCCGAAAAAATTTTTTCAAGAGTAGATCTGGATCCCATTGCTTATGTTTCTTGTTATTCCTTCACATTTAAGAGGTAATTTAATCATTAAGCGATTTTCTACGAAATACTATAGGAACTATAATTTTAGATTCCCAATTTCGAATATCTTAGTATCTTAGGTAATTTTCGTTTTTTCAAAATTGTTTATCTTAGTTTGTTGTATCATTATAAAAAAAATAATTAATGGTTGGTTATCCTGAATAATAATTACCTTGCGGATATCCGAAATTGGGAATCAAATGCACAAAAATGGTTTATCCGAAGTTAGGCAACTTTCTGCTTTTTAGATTAGAAATTTGTAGAATGTTTACGTTTTCAAATTGCTTAATTATGAATAGTGGATCAACTTAACTAACATCATAACTTACCCAAGACAGAATCAAGAACTTTTATAACGATTATTTATAAAGTAAACAAGCATAATAATGCAACTGAGCACAAAACTGTTATTTGCAATATAAACGATTTGTGCTGCCATTTAAAGGGCAGAAGCTCTACCGTTATCATATTACAGGACGGATTTAGTTTGACTTTTGGCTTCACATAAAAGTAGGTTTCTGTTTACCTTTGCAGACAGTATCTTAAATACACAACTATCCGAAATTTGGAAACCATCCGAAATTAGGCACATTTCCTCTACATTTCATTTAATACATTCAGATTAAGCAATTTTCATAGTTATACACAATAATTATAGGGCCAAGGAGTGGAAACTTTCTTTAAAAAGAGCCTTTAAACTATGTGATACCTAATTTTTTAAAGAAATGAGAATTTATGAAATGACATTTTGATTGAATAAAAATTAAAGAGAGTTTTTAGTGTTGACATATGTCAGGGAGATGCGTTCCACCCGTGGAATGGGCATCATGTACTTTCGGCTGGAATTTTATAAATCGGTAACAACGTTTATTCTACGCAACAAGTATTTTATGTGAAAATGTGAATGTCAAGAAAATTATCTATACTATGAAACCGTTCTATATATTTAAATCGATTTAAATTGAATATTTGATGTTTGTGATGTACTTTTGTGGGTTAACCACGTTTTTTTTGTGAGGTTATGTTGATAAGAAAATATATTTAGTTGAAACGATTAGAGAGACTCGCTTCAAGTCTCTAATACTTGTACCTGGTCAATAAGAACGAGAGTTCAAGACCATTAAGTCCTTTTGGGTCACTTTAATTTAGTGTCCAAAAGGAAATTTTGAAGAAGAAGAAGAAGAAGAAGAAGAAGACATATGTCAGATAAAGATCTTTTTTAACTCTTAGCCTACTGAATAATTGTGTAAAACTGTGAAAATAGACTAATCTAAATGTAATAAATGTAATGTGTTTGGACTTTTTATTATTATTTATTATTATTATAAAGTTTGTTCAGGCTAAGGGCAAGCCCTATTGAGCCTATAATACTATGCATATACAGTTAAGTTAAAATATAAATTTAAAACAGAGAAAAAAATAATAAAAATAAAAAAAGAAAAACAAATAAATATTTATAAAGAACTTTCACTTTCGGGTTTAGACCGTGTTAATGTATTTTCACTTTCCGACGTTTCGTCTCTTACTACTAGAGACATCTTCAGGGATTAATCAGTTTCAGATTAATCCCTGAAAATGTCTCTAGTAGTAAGAGACGAAACGTCGGAAAGTGAAAATCCATTAACACGGTCTAAACGCGAAAGTGAAAGTTCTTTATATCTTAATGGCCGTGAAAGCTTAAAATCTAAAAAATAAATATTTAGTTCCAAAATTCATCTAGCCTATTCTTGAAGGTATTAAGCGATGGGGCCTGGACCACATACTCAGGCAGCGAATTCCACTCATTACGAATGCGGCAAGACCAAAAATGCTGTCGGAAAGAAGTTCGATAATAATCATGAGCTATCCTGAGTGAATGACCACGGAGGCGCGGATCATTATTAATCGTAAACATATGACACATGTCAGTACCAAAGAGATTGTGTAAAGCTCTATAGACTAAAATTAGGTTACCACGTTTTCTTCTTGTCTCTAGAGATGTTAATTTGGTTAATCGTAGTCGTTCATAATAATTGGCTTCGCGAAGGGCAGGACACAGTTTTAGCACACGCCTCTGCATATTTTCTATTGTCAGCACATCCTTAACAAAAATTGGGTTCCAGACTGGTGCTGCAAATTCTAATATAGGTCTTATATATGTGGAATACAGTTTCATAATGCATTTTATGCTAGGGTTTGTAAATGTTTTTTTGATTAAGTAAGCCACATAATTAGCCTTTTTAACTGTGGATGTAACATGTGCCTCCCATTTTAAATCTTGAGATATAACAACACCAAGGTCTACCTGTGAAGTTACTACTTTAATTAACTTGTTGTTGATATAGTAAGGTCTTCGAGGGTTTTTTTTGCCAAGATGAAGCACAGTACATTTATTTTCGTTCAATGGCAGTAACCAATCCTTGCACCAGTTCTCAATAGTTTTTAAATCGGCACATAGGCTTTCATAGTCAATTGCAGGGTTACCAAAAATTTTTCTATCATCGGCGAAAGAGGATTGTTTTGACTGTATGGCAATTGATAGATCCGAAATGAAAATCAAAAATAAAATAGGCCCCAGTACTGAGCCCTGAGGGACTCCACTAAGAGCAGAGAGCAGATCAGAGACACATAGCCCAACTCTTACACAAAATAACCTCAAGGTCAGGTAAACTTCCAACCACGACAATAATTTACCACGTATACCGAAATGTTCAAGTTTAGCTAACAGTCTTCTAAACGGCACGTTATCAAACGCTCGCTGAAAATCCAGGTATATAATGTCCACACAATTATTCATATCAAGTTCACTCGTCCAATAATTTAAACATTTTAGTAAGTTTGTAATAACTGATCTACCAGGTATGAAGCCGTGTTGATCTTCTGGAATAATCGAGTTATTGAGTAAGAATTCGATTAACTTATCCGCAATAATGGATTCCATAACTTTTAGTGTTACACATAAAAGATTAATAGGACGATAATTACTGGGCTCTAATTTATCGCCTTTTTTGAAAATTGGTGATATGATGGCAGTCCTCCAATCTTCTGGAATATTTGTCGTATTAAATGATAAAGTCATTAGTTCTGATAAGGGCTCCGCTAGACTAGGACTTTTTAAGTTAAAAATATATTTTTCGGGGACCCCATTTCACCACCTTTTTGAGGCTTCTAACATCCAAAGGAACCCGATCCAGGACCTGGCGCTTTACAAGTAGCTTAATTTGAATGTACTTTAAGACACATATAAAATACAGATGGGAGAAAATAATTAACTAAAAATGTAAAAGTCAAAAAAGGTCCTACCCGTAACCGACGCCTCGTGTTTGAGATATAGTGACTTGATGTTTAATATTTTTTAGACTTTTTTAAGTTTTAAGCATATTGGGCTAAAAAGTGATGACATTATCAATTATGTACTTTAATGGTTAACAAAACAATTACAATAACAAAAATTGTATACTTTGAGATGCTAAGCACTGAATATTTTTACGGCTTGTCATTATTATTACTATTATTATTATTACTATTCTCTTACTAATGATTGTGTATGTTGAGATCGCTCGTGCATCATTACTCATTAATATGGTTCGATTTGATCTCTCGAGAAAGAGGAGACCCGAGCATGAGAAAACTAAGGCACGATACGATATTACGCCAATTTTTTTCAATTTTCTGCAATAAACTTACTGTGTTATGAAATATGGTTTACCCATAGGTCGGTTTTTAATAAATATAGACCGCTTAGATAGAAATTTTCATCTAGTTTAAAAATTGAAACATTGGAACGGTAATGACTAAAATTTTAAATTATACATTTTAAATATTTTTATTCGCAACTGTATACAGCCTGTTCCAGAACTCGCGTACCGAAATTTAAGAGGTGTTTCTACATCCAAAAATATGAAAAAAAGTTTCTATAAAGGTTGGTCCGGAAATGAGCCCTAAGGGAGCTACGGCCCTTCGAAGATGACGTATTGAATGGGGAACAAAAAAAAGCACCAATAAAATTTTAATGCTGCAGGGTGATTCTTCATTTAAAACTGAGCAAAAAAGTATTATACACCAAAACACCTAAATTTAATATTAAAGGAGTAATAGCCTTTTAAAAAGTAACGTTTTTGGTGGCACAAAATGTTACTTCCTCTTAATTGCATTTTTTTTTGATAACGGTTACTCCTACAGTGTTACACTATATGATATTTTATATGTATTTTTACTCTAGAAATCTATATTTTTTACAACAAATCCAAAAAACATACACATAGAAAAGTTTGGGGCAAAAATGTTTTAAGCCTCATATATTTTGTCCGTCTGGGCACGCCTCTGGATAAATTAAAAAAATAAATTAACATAAATTTATTGCCCTTATTAATACTAGTATACATGCAAAAGCTCGCCGCTCTAGCTTAAACGGTACCCGAGTTATTAATTAAAAACCTTATTTTTATTACAATTTTAAAGGGCCCTAGATCCCTTAGGGCTCATTTCCGGACCAACCTTTATAGGAACTTTTTTTATATTTTTGGATCTAGAATCACCTCTTAAATTTTGGCATGCCAGTTATGGATCACCCTGTATGTAATACATAACATGTATTAATAAAGTTTGGGAAGTACGTAATTTCTTGTTTCACTGTTTTCCACGCCTGGACCTGACCTGTAATGGAAAATAGAGACCAGTAAACTAATTATTACCGGTCTGCAATTTAAATCACTAATTTCCGCTAGATGGCGCCACCGATTAAAATATCAAAATGGCTGAACTGCTGTTGTCATGATAAACACCAAAGTACTTTGATAAACACGAATATAATCTAATACATTTTGTTTAAACAGCCTAAATGTACAGTTTTAATCAATGTTTTTTACTTTGGAGCCTGAAAAAAATAATAAATGTTATAAACGGTGCCTTGTGAGCTATCAACAAATGCTTTTTGTATTTTTTTTTTGGGTTACGCGTATGTGAAACTTCAGTTTTATATAATTGTGCTTCTCTTGTGAAATACAGGAAAAATGATTTGTGGTAAATATGAAAAGATCTAAAAAACAAAGTATTATAGTATTATTTTCTTCATTTAAATTCAAACATCTAGGTTTTTTATGTGCTGGGGTTGAGACCCACCTATTCGTATGTATTTTGGGGTGCTGAATGCGAATATGCCATAAAAAAGGCAATTCATGGGCTCATTTTTTTGCTACACTGACAAAACTGTCTAAAATTGTGAAAATATGATTTGCAATTTCACTGTAGCAAAAAAAAATGAGCCCATGAAGTGCCTTTTTTATGACAGATTCGTGTTCAGCATCCCAAAATACATAAGAATAGGTGGGTCTCAACCCCAACACAAACAACTTTTTTTTTGTGGGCCGGTGTATATAATAAGAGCCTATCTCGCGGGATTCAAAACTGCCGCTAGTTAGTGCCTTTGTTTTTGCAGGCCTGTGTAGTAGCAATAATAGGAACAATTTTTTGTGGTTAATACATTTTTCGTGCTTTAAACCAAGGCGCCAATAGAAATCAATTAAAATTAAACAAAAGCATGTATTAAATCTATTTTGTACCATTGTCTAGTCATATATAGTGGTTCGACCCACCCACAACCCATTCACGATAATTTTCAACGAAAAATGTTTAATGATTACCTTAAATTGTTTTCTGAGGCTTATATTAATAAAAAATATGTTGAATTTTCTTTTAAACGTTAAATCACACTTTATGTTAGTAGCTTTTTTTGTTTTTGGTAGTAAAAACCGTCAGGGACAAAGCTTTTTTTGGGGTGAGGACTTTCTTTTTTAGTCATCATGGGACACTGGAAGGACAACAGATACTATAATTTGGTCATTAGTTTTAAAGGAAATATTTCGAGCTTTATTACGATTATGGGCGTCATAAAATCAACTTTAGGTCCCCTTATAATTAAAACAGCCAAATTAATATGATCTAAGATATGTTTTACCCAAATTTCAATTAAATCGGAGTAGAAATAAGAGATATATGAGGGAAATTCTACCGCGTGACTTCATTATCTTACAAGATTAACCCTTCATATCTCCGCTATTCCTAGATCGGTATTATTGAAATTTTAATTCTGATATGTCTTACACGGAAAAAAAAAATTATAGCTAGGAGCGCTATAACACACATACCAAGCAAATTATAATCGCTTATTATATAAATACAAGGCTTTCTCTTACAATTATGGCAGTCAGTGTAAAAATTTATATGAAATACTTTAATTGTTTAGTGAATAATAAAATATAACAAATAGTATGGCATTTATAGCTTAAATAGATTTAATTATTGTCCGTGCTAACAATTTTTATAATATAATAAAATTTCTGTAAATTTATAATAGTGCCTGTAATAAATATAATCGTGTCTGTAATATATATAATCTTTTCCAATTTATTTTTAACATTATTAGTTATTGTGTCCCTTATAATCTATAGCTTAAATCACTATAATTTGCCACTGTTACCAAATATCTTATAATGTATAGCGCAGAGCCCACTAATTTCTTTCCGTGTAGACCGTTTCTAGTGCTTCCAAATATAGAAAACAGGTTACGGTCCCAGGTTAACCAAAAAGTTTGGTGCTGATTTATATATCATTGTAAAAAAACTTGTGAATTGGTATAGGAACAACCTGTTAAATGGTACCGACACACGTGTACAAGTACATACGTGCGATTAAAAGGTATTGTTTAGCTGTAATGGGGTCGTTCACATGGCCAAAACTATTGGTGAATTTTTAAGTTTTATATGACTAAGTATGCAGATATTAGTACTGAAGGATTCTATCCCAAATTTTAAATAAATCGATCCAGAAATAACAGAGATATTAAGGACTAAAGTTTAAAGACAATGACGTCATGAGTTAGAAAATTTCTCATATCTTCCCTATTCCTGGGTCGATTGGATTAAAATTTGGGTAAGGCTTCTCCCAAATTACATGGATTTAATTCTTAATATTCAAATGCTTCGATTTTGAGTTTGAAAAATTATGACGTCATAATCCATAAATTTCAACTACAAATATCTCCTTTAATACTGGTCCAAATTTAAAAAGAAAAAAAACAGTCGTAGTTTCGTAAATTTTTTAAAACTGTTACCAACTTTTAGACCGTAAATTTCCCCATTGCACGTTATTGTTTGACTTTAATTGAATTCTCCGACTTATGATTCGTAATATGGCCGCCATAAGTGCAAGTCATTTGTAGCTAATTAAATAAATGTAATATGTGAATATTATTTATTCGACGATATTAGCCACACGAGTGTAAAAAGGGCCTAAGTCACAGCGGGCGGCAGTTTTTACATCATATAATTATTTGTACTTTTGATATTAGACACACCTAAGCTTGTGTAAAAAGGGACTTAGTCACAGCGGGTAGGTAACCAGAGTCATACATAAATTACGTCACGGTAATTTTGGTTATTTTTGCTCTTTTTTTTCGTAAAACGAACAATAAATTGAAAAAAAATGCTTTTACCCCATTTTACCGCCTTACCCCAACCCGATTTTCACGAAAAACAATCCCAGCCTAGAACTTTGGATAATTAATCTGTGGTACAAATTTGAAGTCTTTAGCACCGAAGCGTTCTTGAGTTATCGTGGTCACAAATTTCCCGGATACACAGGCCGACCGACAGACCGACCGACAGACAGACAGAATTTTTTTGACGGAAATCATATTTTTTGGATATAAAACGTCCAGAAACGTAAAAGAAGCATTAAAAATTTTTCGAATTTTTTTTACTAACGCAAGACTTTCCTTGGGGAAAGTAAAATTCATAAAAAATGGATCAAATACAACAACATTGTTTTTATCAAATTTTCAAAACAAATTTGATTTTTAAAAATTGGTTTTTTTCTTTTTTTTTTTGTAAAATTGGGGAGGTGGTAGTAGAAATGCTTTTTTATAGCATTTTATATATTTTTTCTATAAATATTTAAATATAGTAAGTTCAATTATTGACCCTATTTCCGCTAGAGGGAAGGTCAAAACAAATGGAGACTTCAACATGACGTTGCACGGCCAACTTTAACATCTTGTAATTTGACTTTACACGAAAAAAATGAACATCGAACATGAAATATCAAGCAAATCAAGTTGTCTGATCGAAAATACGACCAAATATCGACATGATTAGATTATAATATACAAGTAAATATAGTTATTAGTACAAATTAGTTTTTTTCTATTTTGCGACTCTTATAAGCTCATAATCACACGCATTTTGCGTGTTCTTATAGGCCCATAAGAGGTCTCTACCTTTTTTTCTGTTGGGTTGGCAACATACAAAATCCTATCTCTTGACGTTTTGCGTGCAAATGTCAATGTCGATTTAAAGTTTAATTTTTTACAAAATTTTGTGTTTGGCTTATTTTTTACCGTGTTAAAATTGTGGACTGGTTAATTGCAGTGAAAAAAGAAGAGATGACTGTAAAATATATCAAAATATCATTTGTTCTTAGAATTTTAAACATAGTGTAAACTGTAATGCCAACCCAAAACAAAAATCTCTAAATCAGTCATCAATTTAAATGTAAGTTTTTTTAAATTTTAGAGCAAAATAGAAAAAATTGTAGAGTAAATGCGCCTAATTTCGGATGGTTTCCAAATTTCGGATAGTAGTGTATTTAAGATACTGTCTGCAAAGGTAAACAGAAACCTACTTTTATGTGAAGCCAAAAGTCAAACTAAATCCGTCCTGTAATATGATAACGGTAGAGCTTCTTCCCTTTAAATGGCAGCACAAATCGTTTATATTGCAAATGGCAGTTTTGTGCTTAGTTGCATTATTATGCTTGTTTATTTTATAAATAATCTTTATAAAAGTTCGTGATTCTGTCTTGGGTAAGTTATGATGTTAGTTAAGTTGATCCACTATTCATAATTAAGCAATTTGAAAACGTAAACATTCTACAAATTTCTAATCTAAAAAGCAGAAAGTTGCCTAATTTCGGATAGACCATTTTTGTGCATTTGATTCCCAATTTCGGATATCCGCAAGGTAATTATTATTCAGGATAATCAACCATTAACTATTATTTTTATAATGATACAACAAACTAAGATAAACAATTTTGAAAAAACGAAAATTACCTAAGATACTAAGATATTCGAAATTGGGAATCTAAAATTATAGTTCCTATAGTATTTCGTAGAAAATCGCTTAATGATTAAATTACGTCTCAAATGTGAAGGAATAACAAGAAACATAAGCAATGGGATCCAGATCTACTCTTGAAAAAATTTTTTCGGATATGTCCGAAATTAGGAGCCCTTTTTCAAATGCACAAAAATGCGCTGATTTTTTTTAACCGTGTTTTTTGGAAAAAATAAACTGTAATAAAATTGCTTTTATAATAAATCATGGTTCGCTATAATAAGTTGTATCTGGTTATATAAAAAAAATATCAAAAAGTAATACCGAGTATTAAATATTGAATACATTGTAAATGGTATCCGAAATTAGGCGACTTTCCTCTATAATGCACTGGTTTCATAACACGTTTTTAGAGCACTAGTACTTTAGAAAACTCGCCGCAAGCGGCTCATTTTCTAAACTTGTACTCGTGCGCTAAAAACGTATGTTATGAAACTAGTACTTTAATATACTATTATAGATTTTGTTTTGAATACAAAGCGTGTTTATTTAGTTTAAGGTCTTGTTAGTTTGTAAGATAAGTGATTTTTACCCACTTCCTGTGTTCTAGATACCTTAAAATTTTGCAAAATAACTTATTTACGGTGAAAAGACAATAACGCTTTTTAACTAGTCTATTTCGACGTATTTTGGCTCGTTAAAAACGAACCTATTTTCGGATTTGTCGGGTTTGTCACAATTTTTTTTAAATATCTACAAAAAAACACAATTTTTTACGATTAATACAGAAACTTATCTATAGTAAATACTGTGTTTTTTTTTTGAGTTACAAAATGTAAGTTTTTATTTTTTTTAAATTGTCGATTTTTTCTATAAAAGACGCTGTAACTCAAAATTCCAACGCTATTGGAAATTGCGGAATATGAGCTTTTAAGTAAGTAAGTAAGTAAGTAATATTTATTGTTCATCAGAATAAAGATTCTATAACAATTAACAAAGTATAACCTATTTAAAATAGTCTTAAAAATTAAATAAACCTTAAATCTGGTACTCACAATTAAAATACGCGCTCTGCCAGTTTTTACCTGATATTAGTCTTAGTGAGATACAAACCAGAAAAGATATAGAAATCATAATAGACCGTTGCATGTTTAAGAATAAATTTGATGATACAACCCGAATCCTATTATCTGTAACTTGTATAAATTCCTACAAGCTTTAAATTATAAAGTAAATGTACCACAGAACTTAAAGGTGTTTCTAGCACAATTACGTTGCTCAAATGATAATTATTGTTATTTACATCTAAATAATATATCCTATTCTTGGTCGCAAAGTAAATTGTGTACAGTATGCAACAAACATGTCCCAGAAAGTCTATTTCATATAATTTTTTCGTGTCCTCTATACAGCCCTTTAAGGCGAGAACTTTTGAATGTGACTCAATCCGTAGATTTTCATGATATATTGTCAAATATTACCCATATTAAACTACTATATAAAACATTATCCAATATATTTAAATTAAGGGCTTTTGCACTTAACGAATAAGCGTAATCATAATATCTTCACACCTTTGTAATATTTCTAATATGATTATTATTGTTATTATTATTTCTAATATTGTTATTATTATTATTATTATCTATAATATGGGTAAGGTTATTACATAATATGTAATGGCCTTATATATGTATTATATCTTAATAATTTATTTCAGTTAGTTTAAATAATTAGATTTAAGGAATATGAGCTTAAAATCACACATACTTTATCTCAAAATAAGTTTGAATTTGTTGGTTAGTGTAATTGTAGTTTTATATTTCACATTTTGGCGAAGGCGCGAACAAAGGAAAAACACTTTTCAAAAAATTAGAATGTGACCATTATATCCAGTCTCAATGGGGTGCTAAAAAGACACTTTAATTTCATGTTACATAAATTTCTTTTAAACTCTTGAAAAAAAATATATAAAAAATACAACTTGTAAATTAAAAAAAAAAGGTTGTAAAGTAAGATCTTCCTTAAAGCCAGATTTTAAAACTAGGTATATACTATATTAGGGTGGACCTTATATTTTTTTATTATCCTAAAATTTTCATTTAGGTATAAATAGAAAATTCTGAAAATAAATACCGTGTATGGTAGAAGTTCGTAAATTTTTGTGTTGGGGCAACTTTGGAGGATTTTCGGTACGGTTTATTATTAATTATTTTAAATTTGGCTCATACTTTTCTATGCTTAAAAAGAAAAAAATAAGCCCTTTAAATTTTTCACTTACATTAAAATTACGATTTATGAGTAATTTACAAATTTTAGGGGCCCAGTTAGAACCCTTAGAGAAGATTGAACATTCTCATATTTTTAGAATTTTCTAGTTATACTCAAATGAAAATTTTAAGATAATAAAAAATATAAGGTCCACCCTAATATATGTGCATAGGAACTAAACGATATTGTACTAATTAGTGATTAACAAGCAATAAAACTAAATGCTGGCCCAAGGGCCTAGCTCCATGTGCGGGCGCATATGCCTTTTTAATAGACTTGTTCCTTAACCATTTTTAATGATCAATTTAAAGTGGAATACATTGCCTCAAGTTGCCATTACTTTAAAGGGGGGTTAAAGGGGGTGAACTAATATTTTTGGCCCTAAATTGCTTATAACACTAGGCAACACGGTTTCTTGACCTGACTGGAGTCATTTGTTTTTTAACTAATTTTGGGTCGTTGAGGCCGAATCTGGCCTCAGAGTATTTCTTTTCCCTAAGGTTTCTGAGAAAAATGAGATAAAAGTGGTAAAAAATCATATTATAGCCCTAATGACGTAAGCCTAATGGCGGAAGCCTAATGGCGCCAGCCTAATGGCGGAAGCCTAATGGCGCCAGCCTAATGGCGTGAGCCTAATGGACAGCCTAATGGCAGCCTAATGGCGTAAGCCGAATGGTGTAAGATTAATGGCGTAAGCCTAATGGCGTAAGCCTAATAGCGCCAGCCTAATGGCGTGAGCCTAATAGCGTGAGCCTAATGGCCTTAGCCTAATAGCGTAAGCCTAATGGCATAAGCCTAATGGGGCAAGCCTAATGGGGTAAGCCTAATGGCGTAAGCCTAATGCCTTAAGCCTAATGGCGAAAGCCTAATGCCTTAAGCTTAATGGCGTAAGCCCAATGGCGTAAGCCCAATGGCGTAAGCCCAATGGCGTAAGCCCAATGGCGTAAGCCTAATGGCGGAAGCCTAATGGCGTGAACCTAATGGACTTAGCCTAATGGAAGCCTAAAAGCGTAAGCCGAATGACCTAAGCCCAATGGCGTAAGCCTATTGGGGTAAGGCTAATGACGTGAGACTAATAGCGTGAGCCTAATTTTTAAAAAGTCCGTTCGCGGTTTTTTGGCGATTTCTTGTAAACTTTACATAGCTGTAATTCGAAAACGGGTAGAGATATTTTGATCAAACTTTGTATTTTTTCAAGTCTGTATAAATAGTACATGTGTGCCAAATTTCATCAAAATCTGAGAAGGTGAGGTAAGTTGGGTGTGTTGAGTTGACATGGAATAAACCTGTATCCGAAGGTACCATTTTCTGTAATAACTAAAGTAATATGTATTTCTCAGCCTTTCAATTCCGCAGAGACGTAGCTTCTTTATAAGAAGCTCATATTTTAAAATAATTATTTTAAATTCAAGATACGTGTCAGTATGAAGATTACACACTGTATAACCTTTAGATATGTCATTATTTTTGCAATAATTTACTGCATAGTATACTAGGAGAGTATATAAAGGTACTATCTCAGTAACTTTAGTTTATATTTTCTGGTTCTTAAAAATTAAAAAATATTTTAGATTTTTTTAAACATTTTATTATATTTATTTCGAAATCTTGTAGAAAATTACTAAGATTTTTGATATTCTTAAAAGACTTTCGAAAATTTGTACACGGGCTTCTCTTTTTTCTTCTTCTTCTTCTTCTTCCTTTTTTTTTGGCCTTTTCTCAGTGGGATAATTAGCCAGATCCCTCTTAGTTACTCAATTCACCAAGAGTTGTTCTTGTCTGGCTTGGCACCATGCCCACTCCTGTTTTGATTATAGAAAATTTTCAGTCTTCTGTAAGACCTTTTCTTTTTCTTTTCCTTCTTCCCTTTTCGTGTTTGCTGTTGGTTGTTTTAGCTGTTGACAAGGCTGTTTTTTCTAATTTGTAATTATATTTGCGCATGTGCTAGTATATAAAAATATTCTGTACCTATAAAAACTTCTTCACGTGTTAGTTGCTTCCAAATAAAAATTTATCAGCTTTATAATAATAATAATAATAATTGCTCTTTATTGTACATACAAATACATACAAATGGCCATCGACCGAGGTCCTTCAGCCTAGAATTTATATACTTTAATTTAAAGTTTTCTTATATAATATAATAACAATTTTGATTTATGTTAAGTACAAAAAAAAAAATAACGTAAATTGTAAAAAACAAAAAGAGAAAAAAAAAAGCTTTATAAATGATTAAAAAACATAAAATTCTCTTCTTACTCCAATATAATCACATGTTCGTCATTTTACTGCACATCATCCATACAATCACTATAAAATATATAAAAGCGAATCCAGGGCATATCTAAGATAGCAAATAAATAAATAAATAACTATACTAAAACCATTGATGCTAAAAATTAAACGCGATTAACGGATTACATAATTCTTGACAAAAGTACATGTTCCTCGTTTCACGGGTGAAAAGCAACTGCTATTTTTTCTTTTTTTTTACATTAAGAATATTTTTAAAATTTTTTTTTTCGATTTTTTTTTTATTTATTTTTTTTTATACCTATAATTATAGTAAAAAGTTTATTGGCAGCAGTATTTTTTCTTTTTGTAAAGATTTATTACGCGAAAAATATTTTTTTTTGTTGGAATTAGTTTTTTCTTAATTAAAATTACCTTAAAATTTTGTAACCTTTTTCGGTATTTGACAAAAAAATATATATTTTTTTATAAAAAATAAATTGCCATACTAAATGCAAAAAGTTAGTCCTAGTCGTGACTTATTCGTCTAGGAAAGACTAGTTAGGACAATTTTATTTAGAAAACATTTTCACATAGGACAAACATATTAGGCTAATTTTTAAGATTTGTGTTTTAGATAGGACTTTTCTTTTTAGTAGGCACATGGGGCTAGTGTAAAGAAATACAATTGTGTGCTTATCTCAAAAATTGATTTTTTTGCAGATAGTACAACTTGTCTTAGCAGGGCAGTATACGCCTGTATGGTCTATGACCACATCCAACATTTAAAAAAAACGCGAATATAATAATATTATGCTTACTATACATTCAACACGCCCTCGCAAATTTTCAAAAAGATCTCAAGCAACACAAAGATAATAAAAAAAGTTTCGGTGCGCGCTGAGAAAAATAACGTCCTAAATTAAATAAATAAATCAGCATACAGGGTTATTCAGAAATAGGGTCATTAATTTTAAGGGGTGATTCTACATTGGAAAATATGAAAAAAAGTTCCTATAAACATATGTCCAGAAATGAGTCGTAAGGGAGCTATGCCCCTTTGAAAGTGGCTAAAAAAATTCTGTTTTTATTTAATAACTTAAAAACCCTTTGAGATATAGCAACGAGGTTTTGCACGTGAGCTAATCTTAATAAGGCCCATCTTCGTATGTTATTTTTATGTATTCGAAAGGGGGAAGCCTTAGACCAAGTGATGTCAACCCCTTTAATACATGCCATACGACTGCAAACAACGAATATAGTTAAAAAGGAAATTTTAAGAGGTATGAAAATAAATGTATCTAAAAAATTTGCAGTATTTTATTTAAAATCCAAAAATTCTTTAAAGTTGCATCCACTTCTGTGTTTTTACATTAAAAAAAAATACAGAAAAAATAATAAACACTAGTAGGTACAGTGATATATGATTTCGCTAGCAATATATATATATATATATATATATATATATATATATATATATATATATATATATATATATATATATATATATTTTGCCATGAAATATTGAATAATTTAATGCAATTTAAAGTTTTGCGTTAAAATTACATAAAGTTTATTAGTTTTTCTTAATATTTGACCAGTTTTTTATCAATTTAGTTTAAAAAATTAAGACTGCTCCATCTATTATTAAATATTTAAACCTGATATCTGTCACAACAATCTGACATAACCTTCAGTTTTTGCATTATAATTTGTAAATATGTGCTAAAATTAAATAAAAATCTTTTTTAAGTACTGATTGGATAACATTATTAAATAACATTAATTGCTTTATTTAAAGATATGTGTTTTGTTGCATTTAAAATGTCAAGTCACAAAATACATTGTTTTTAACCCTGTCCGCAGTTTAAAGCCATATAGTGTTTCATATTTGCAGTCGAAGAAAAAAGTATAGTCTACAACACGTATGGAATAGTCATTCCGCGCTCGCGGAACCGTTATACTCGCCTGCCGGCTCATATGACAAACTTTCCGCTCGCGCGGAATATTGTCTATTCCATACTAGTTATAGAATATTTTTTTCTGCGTGTATACAGGCTTAATAAAAAAGTGCCAGTATAAATCCGGGTTTGTTTGGTAGCCCGGGGGCCACTGGGTGCAGTACACATCTCTTACCATGTCCGACCGTCCCCCACGTGTACCATTCTGCCCCTCCCGCGCTCCCCACTTGCCCCCTTGACGCTTTTTAACGGACACAATGATGAGTGGGTGACTACTCTCTGCCCGATTGTTTAATAGAAATATAATAGAAGTAACAATAATATATCTTAGGCTAAAATGACCTTTTGGGAAAGAACCCCGTATACGAATTTAATTGTTAAAACCGAAAAAATTTTCATAAATATGACAAAAATCCTATAAAGGACTTCCCACTATGTCGAATTCGGGGTCTAAAAGTGACCAAAAGGGCATAGATTTTATTATTAAGCTTCTATTTTTGTAATAAGCAGTACTCGGCGAATTTCCAGTACTCGCAAAGGCGCCGTGTCAACTCTAGCGTTGACGCGAGGTTTTAAATATTTATATTTTTATTTCTTATTATACAGATTTTTTTTAATGATTCCATTTAAACGAGTAAGGTGGGAAAAAAGTTATCGATAAATAAAAGTTAAAAAGTTTCATATTCTTAAAAGATAAAAATAAAATATCGGTTTTTTCTTTGAAAAACACCGATATATATACATATGTATAGTTAGTATGTATAGTCAATATTGTTGTGTGTAACAAATTAGTAATCAAATGTTTCGATTTAGTGACCTTTATAAAAATTTCCCTCATAATTAGGCAAAATTATTCCGTAAGCCTATGTTTCTGTGTTTATTTTCGAAGTTGATGAGTCATAACTGAGTTTATGCCGACTACTGGTAATAAGAAATAATAAATAAACTCTAACTCTAAACTGGAGTGCACTGGTCTTCTATATCTTGGCATATAATATACTGTTATATTATTAAGGACTTAATATTGAAATCTCTATTTCATATCTTGCATCAAAATACGGGTTTATTGCTTATAGTGCCAGTAATATGCAAAAATCTAAAGATCTCGGTCACAGGGCCTCAATTTTACAGTGTAAGGCACCGTTTTAAAATTTCGTGCTATTCCAACCGGCTTCAAAAAATTAAGTTCTCCATTGTACATTGAAAGGCAGACTAACATCTCTACTCTAAATTTCTCTACTCCCTAACATCCCTACTCCATAACATCCCTACTCCACAACAACTCTACTCCGTAAGATCTCTACTCCATAACATCTCTACTCCGTAACAACTCTACTCCACACTATAGACACTCGATAAGCCACTATTCTTAACTCAAAAGAATATTTGTCATGCTAAGTCACTGTCAAAAATGAATTCAGTTTATTAATTACTTACATATTACTGCATGTTAAGAGTACGCGGTCATTGTTGCTTTTAGAATAATTTATTTATGATTGTTCTAGATTTACATTTAAAGATAAACGTTTTTTAGGAAAAAAATAAAATAATCTAGAAGAAGAAGATTCTTTGTTCTTTGAACTGCTCATTTATTATTAAGTGGCTAATAAAGTGCATATAGTGTGGAGTAGAATTGTTACGGAGTAGAGATGTTATGGAGTAGAGATGTTACGGAGTAGAGTTGTTGTGGAGTAGGGATGTTATGGAGTAGGGATGTTAGGGAGTAGAGAAATTTAGAGTAGAGATGTTAGTCTGCCCATTGAAATGCTTTAGTTTGGACTTTTTGGAGTAAAGAAGTTAATAAGTTGGGGAAAGAAAAGTAGATAAAACAAACAAAGCAATTTAAATGATACGAGGGAGAAAACTTTTTTACTTCTTTTCCTTTAAAAAAATGGCTTGCCAATATATGTAAATAAAATTTGATAACTTGCTGTATAAATCATAGATGTCAACACCGATACATACAAAAAAACAATACGCTATAAATCAGACACGCTCGCAGCTTATTTTCTACAGAATCTTTATATACCTTCAACATGTAATTGTTATATCTGTATTAAAATATACAGGGTGCAATAAAATGTAAGTAAACTACAAAAAAAATGGTCAAGTGCCCCAACATTTTAAATTTTTAGTTGTGGTATATGTACTTTACTAAGATTGACACTGACATTTTCCGTAATAATTAAGTAAGGTTAAAGTACAGTCTATATTATATAGTGCAAGTCCTATAACTGTCTTTAAGCATATATGCTTATAAGCAAAAAGGTTAACAAATTTTATTATAAATGATATTTATACAGTATGTCTCCAGATAGAGTTACAAAGAGGAATTTATTTTTTATTTTTGATTTGATCTCAAAAAAAGTCACTCTTTATAACTTGCCCTGCTTGATTTTAAACTCCCAAAACACTAAGCGCTTTTTGTACAACTCTTACGGTTCATGGGATAATGTTTTTTTCTTCAAAATAGTGTCTTCAAAAATATAAAGAAAAAAAACATCATCAAGAGTGACTTATTTTAAGATATCAAAAATAAAAAAATCTTCTTTGTAATTCTAACAGTTGGTTTGTGTAATTTGGTGTAATTTTTGCGTGCCAAGCCTCAATGATGGCCTGTCGTAATTCTTCAGCATTATGACCCAGGAAAGTTAGTTTCTTCCCTCGTTCTGACTCCGGTATGGAAAGGGTTTTCCCGCAGATAATTCATTAATTGCATATCTTCTTCTGCACTACTCATTCTACTTCGACCAGAACCCCGCTTTCTGCTAATCTGTCCAGTTTCCTCAAGTTTTTTCTTTGCTCGCATTATAGTGCTGTTTGCAACATTTAATTCAGTGGCTATTTCACGTACACTTATCCCGTCATTTATTCTTGCTGTTATAATACATTTTTGATAATTTGTAAGCTGCGGCATAACTAATGTGAATTATTTTGACAAGTAATGTCATAATAATATTTGACAAATAAATGTCAAAGAGACCTTGATAAAGTTCAATATAATCTGTAACATTTTTAGGTGTAAGCGTTTATTATGAAAACGATGGTATACAATACAGACATTGCAGTATTTAATATCACAAGTAAAGTATGAAATACCAATGGTGGTGATATAAATAAAAATTTGTATTAACAAATAACATTCAGTATTAAAAATACAACGACATTTTCTTAATGTAGGTTCTTAGCTTTTTTTTATTTTTTTTCTTTATCGTGTCTATATCTTCAGTAGTTATAGTGGTATGGCCCCTTACTTAAAATCGGTAACGCACTTTAGGGTAGGGGGTGGTGCTTAGAATTACGATGTATCACGAGGGGGAGGGGGGCTGATGTAGGGTTACGTAAGGCTCTTTATTATTTTTAAGGGAATAAACACAGTTTATTTTTTTACGCATTTTTTTTTTATTAGGTAAGTAATGTTAACATTTTACCTGGTACCTGGAATCTGAGGCGCGGGGAAGAGAATAGGTAAAATTTAGCGTATATTATATAGGCGACCTTGCATTCCAAACATTTCAGCCAGATGCCAGTTCGTAAAGTTTTAACTTTAAGTCTCAGCGTTACGAAGCTTTACATTTGGGGAGAGGGGTTCAAAATTGCAAAGATTTGCGTTACATATTTAAAATATGACCCCTATTTCAATAATATATCAGACATTTTTTTAAAGAATTATTCGAGCTTTCTTGTAAAAAAGTTTCATGTACAAATATGGGCCAACGGCTAGTAATAATAATGATCCTTTTCGTGAGCAATTATAAAACATAAATTACGTGAAACCATAGTTAAAGTTAAATATATCATATGAAAGATAAGTTCTCATAAGAGATAAGGATCAAATAAGTATATAACAAACATACATACATGTGATCTGGTGGTTAACTGTCTCTGTAGTATATATAATAAGAGAGGTATTTTAAAATCTCATTAGTGAAAAATATCTCCAAGAGTTTATATTTTAGATGTATAGACCACCTTGGGTTCGTGTATACACTCACAGACAAAAATATTGGTACCGGTGTAGCTGAAACTACACACGATGATTTTTTCAGACAAATTTTGACAAAATTTTGAGCTGAATGCAAGGAATTTTGTTTTATAATTTGTCGAAGAAATTTACAATAAATATACAGCCTGTTCCAGAACTCGCGTACCGAAATTTAAGAAGTGATTCTACATCCAAAAATATGAAAAAAAGTTTCTATAAAGGTTGGTCCGGAAATGAGCCCTAAGGGAGCTGCGGCCCTTCGAAGATGACGTATTGAATGGGGAGCAAAAAAAAGCACCAATAAAATTTTAATGCTGCAGGGTGATTCTTCATTTAAAACTGAGCAAAAAAGTATTATACACCAAAACACCTAAATTTAATATTAAAGGAGTAATAGCCTTTTAAAAAGTAACGTTTTTGGTGGCACAAAATGTTACTTCCTCTTAATTGCATTTTTTTTTGATAACGGTTGCTCCTACAGTGTTACACTGTATGATATTTTATATGTATTTTTACTCTAGAAATCTATATTTTTTACAACAAATCCAAAAAACATACACATAGAAAAGTTTGGGGCAAAAATGTTTTAAGCCTCATTATTTTGTCCGTCTGGGCACGCCTCTGGATAAATTAAAAAAATAAATTAACATAAACTTATTGCCCTTATTAATACTAGTATACATGCAAAAGCTCGCAGCTCTAGCTTAAACGGTACCCGAGTTATTAATTAAAAACCTTATTTTTATTATTTTATTTTAAAGGGCCCTAGATCCCTTAGGGCTTATTTCCGGACCAACCTTTATAGGAACTTTTTTTATATTTTTGGATCTAGAATCACCTCTTAAATTTTGGCATGCCAGTTATGGATCACCCTGTATATTATATTCATTCCATTCTTTTGGGATCGAGATGGATACCCAAGAATTTATGAGGGGTAAATTTATTTTCAAATTTGACTAATTACTATTATTTAAATGATTTTTTTGAAAAAAGGCGCATTAATTCTTTGTTAATAATTTTTTTAAGTAGTTTTTTTACACCAAATAATGTATTTTTGTGGTAAAGAAGAGCGCATTACTAAGTTTAATGATCCCGTTTATTTCTTTATATTAATTAAAGACACATAATTTATATTTATTCCACTTTAATTTCGCATCGAGATAGATGCCCAAGAATTTATTTGCAATTGATTTATTTTTTAATTGGACCGGTACGTTACTATCTTTAAAACTGTTTTTAAAAACAAAGCGCGCCAATTATGTTTTTGCTTTGTTAAGAACAATTTTTTGTAAAGGTTTTTTTTTCATGATATCCAATTAATGTTGAACAGTGTATTTTTATGGTAAAGAAGAGCACGTCACTAAGTTTGATGATCTCGTTTATTTCTTTATATTACTTTAAGACAATGGTACATAATTTATATTGGTCAATCTTTATGGGTGTCTTGTCAAATTATAAATTATAGGGTATATATTATAACATGTCAATACCAAAAACCGTATTGTACTTTATACAGAGCGAATTTAATTTAGTAGTGCATTCTTTTAAGGGGTCTTTTTACCTTAGAAATTATAAAAATAATATTTTTCTACCACTGCTTTAGAATGTAAGCAAATACACACACTTTTCAAACACAGAATGACTCCATTCTAGCTCTAGATACGGTATGAATATTCTGTATCAAGTGTTAGAATGAGCACATGTAGTGCCATCTCTTGTTTATAAAAGTAAAGAAAACTGTAGCAAAATTAGCAAAAATATATATATATTTTACCATGAAATATTGAATAATTTAATGCAATTTAAAGTTTTGCGTTAAAATTACATAAAGTTTATTAGTTTTTCTTAATATTTGAACAGTTTTTAATCAATTTAGTTCAAAAAATTAAAACTGCTCCATCTATTGTTACATATTTGTGACTCACCAGTCCAAACCTGATATCTGTCACAACAATCTGACATAACCCTCAATTTTTGCATTATAATTTGTATATATGTGCTAAAATTAAATAAAAATATTTTTTAAGTACTGATTTGATAAAATTATTAAATAACATGAATTACTTTATTTAAAAATATGTGTTTTGTTGCATTTACAATATTGAGTCACAAAAAACATTGTTTTTAACCTTGTCCGAAGTGTTTCATATTTGCAGTCGAAGAAAAAGTATAGTCTACAACACGTATAGAATAGTCATTCCGAGCTCGCAGGACCGTCATACTCGCCTGCCGGATCGTATGACAAACTTTCCGCTCGCGCGGAATATTGTCTATTCCATACTAGTTATATATTTTTATATAGAAAGAAAAAAGATATAATTGTGAAAGTTTATGGGGGACGGGCTTTAGACACGCACTGTATAATAATAATGCCCATGTAATTTTTTTTAGAGATTTTTTTTTCTGAAAACAAAAGAACGTATTAAGGGTGTGTATGTTGATGAGACGTTTTGGGGGGTGTATCGGGGTGGCAGAGGGGGTGGTCACATCGAACGAAAGAAACGCTAATCACGGCGCAGTATTCGCGCACTCATTTATCGATTGAAACGTGACAACTCATTGCAGCTTTTTAGTTTTAACACACCAAGATGCCTGAGAAATTATTCTTATTCTATATTCTTTCCTATCCTTAATTCCCCCTTCTCCTTTCCCCTTATTCCTGCGTTTCTCCTCAGAAATATATAATATCTATGTACTTCATTTTCTAAATATTAACTATATTAACCGAGATTTTAAATAGGGTTTCACGAAAATATAGATTTCTAGTCTCACTTTCGAGAAAAAATCAAGTTTAATTTAAAAAAATCAAGACAGTACGAAAGTCATGTCGTCGAGAGTCGAGATTTTTGATTAAGAATCGAGACTACTCCACTCTTGATTAAATTTTTGTACTTTTTGTACACCTCTTAACCTCTTTTATACCACTTATATTAAAGTTTAAAAAAATGTATTTTATAATTTTGTCTTTATAAAAAAAATAAGTATAAAATACAATCAATTTTTTTTTATCTAACGCAGTTGGAATTAAATGTAGATATATATAAACAGTCATCGGCGAATTTCCAGTGCTCGCATAGGCGCCGCGTCGATTCAATCGTTGACGCGAGGTTTTAAATATTTACATTTTTATTTTCTTTGAAAAACACCGATATATTTACATATTTATAGTTAATATGTATATTCAATATTGTTGTGTGTAACGAATTAGTCGTCAAATGTTTCTATTTAGTGACCTTTATAAAAATTTCCCTCATTATTCGGCAAAATTATTCCGTAAGCCTATGTTTCTGTGTTTATTTTCAACGTTGATGAGTCATAACTGAATTTATTCCGATTAATGTTTATAAACAGCAAATCTATAAAAAAAACATAAAAATAGTCATGCACAAACAGGGCTGTAGCGAAGAAGATTTAGTGAGGGGGGGGGAGGAGAAGGTAAAAAAAAATCACAACTTTTTTATCCCACCGAAAAAAAAGTTGATGACAAAAAAAACGTTCTCACTATTGCTAAATTATAACTGTTATATCCACTATTGCTAAAATTACTTTTATTCTCTCGAGCAAAAAGCTGACGACTAAAAAAACCGTAATGTAATTTACAACTTTTTTGAATCTCAAGATGGGGGGGGGGAAGGAAATTTTATGCAAGGGAAGATACAAATATGCTTTCCTTTCGCTGCTTTAATTTAGGAAAAATATTACTACCAACTGATACCAACAAAAACAAATCAATAAAATTCTTTATCTATTATCTATTTTTTGACACACTGTATAAAACAAAGGTGTCTTAGATACCCACATAGTGCATTTTTTCCTGGAATGATAAACATGGTATCTACACATCGCATATCATAGTCTCACCTACACATCTTGATGTGCAAGAACTCCCTTCTTCCTGGTGGGATCCACATTTGTGTATTCACGAAAGCAACGGGCCTTATTTGTCCATACAGACTTGTTTTTACAATACCTGATTATAAAAAGCTTGTTTAGTACTTACACAAAAAATATAAATATAAATAAATATAATAATAAAAAATATAATAAATATAATAATACTAATAATAATATTAATATACATTTATAAAAAAATGATAGATATTTTTTTAAGCCCATGTAAGGTTGCAATTAAGTATATGTCTAATAAATCCGATCGTGTTTTATGCGAAAGTCAATGCATGTTGCAATTAACCATGTTTAAACAATTTCATGCGCGCCCTAAATTAACACAGCGCTAGGGCAAAAACAGAGATTTCAAAAAAAAATTACGGGATCTTTTTTGTAGAGAATTTTACGCTTGACAAATTTTGTAATAAGTTCTTTTTGCTTAACTGCAAATCTGACGGAGATATTCGCGAAAAACCACAAGTGTGCAGCCTAATGTCAAAATAAAAAATTAATTTCGCGTCGCACACCTTTCACAGATTTGCGGGATATTAGTACCTTGAAAAATCCTAAAATATGTCGACTATTAATATTACTAAAGAAAATATTAGTGGCATATTGGACAGAAGAGAAAATTAGAAAAAAAGTCAGGTCTCAGTCTGGATTCGAACCAGAGTCCCCAAGTAGAGTACCAGGCCGGAAACCTTGGGGACTCTGGTTCGAATCCAGACTGAGACCTGACTTTTTTTCTAATTTTCTCTCCTGTCCGATATGCCACTAATATTTTCTTTCATAATTTATCGCGGACGTCAAAAATACTTTATAGCCAACCAACAAGGCCCTTTTGGGAATGAGTACATAAATATGTTTTATCTTATTCGGTCGTGAAGATTCTTATCGGCCAACTATCTGTACTGCATCTGCTAATTGTTTTGTGCCTTGTTTTGCATAAATCTTGAAATATTCTACAAGATAATAATAATAATAGTAGTAGTGATGGTTAATATATTAGTTTTCGTCTCTCTTCCCTCCTGAAGGCACTTCTTATCACTAATAGTAGTTTTCGTAACGAGTAAGCGACTTTAGACCTTAGTGCACGAGAATGAAGTTTTTTTGACGACGCGAAGCGAAGTCAAAAAATCATTCGAGTGCACTTGTCGCAAACGAGTTGCGAACAACATTTTTCGTTCGATCTACAGTTTAAATGTATATTTTAAAGAATTACCTATGTTTAATTTTGACATTTCAAACTTTTATAAACGTCAAACCACTTTTGTCAAAATCAAAGCTATGTGTACTCGTTTGGATAAATGAGTGTGCATAGTTGTCATTTCATTCAAATATTTACTATAGACTCGTGCGATAGAAATATATCCAAACGAGGATATATACGTACGAAAATAATTATTTATGGTACTAGTGGGTAAAGTAAGATTGCCCATGAGAAAAAAAGGTTAATTTTCGAGAGGGCAATATCGGTTTACCCATGAGTGCCATACAAGGTTTTATCCAATAAATAGCTCAGGAATTCATATTTTTATTAAAAATTTTAATGACATTTACAAGAAAATAATTTGACAGTTGAGTGGGTAAAATAAATAATTATCCACTCAATAAAGTAAAAGCCATGCGGGGGTTATTATTGAGTTTATCTATTTAAAATAAAGCTGGCAATTGTCTTATTATCTGTAATAAAGAAAAAAGGATAAAGAATATAACTCTTATTACCATGGATGACGGGATAGGGGAAGGTAGGTGGCACTTTCCGAGTTGGGAAAAACTACTTTCCACTTGGAAAACGTATGGAGAGTTGCCTTTTTTTTACATCGTATAAAATATTTAATCTTGGGTAATTAATCTTGGGTAACAAGTTGGGAAAACTGTAGTCTTGAGTAAAAAGTTGGCCCTCACTTCTTTTTCAGAATGTTATTTATTTTTTTTAAGGATCCTCTATTCTTAGAAAAAAAAAAAAATTACGCAAAGGAAGCCAAAATGCCCTGGAAATGGTACTAATCACTGTCCTGTACGTTTGATTTTACCGATATATAGATAATTTTTTGTTTATAAATTTTTTGGCAACGTTCTTTGTTTTTAATTAAGCCTTATCCACAGGCTTGCATAACCAAACATAACGCATAATACATAATGACATAATTGGCATATATTCGTTCTCTTCTTCTTTTATCATGTATAATGATAGCAAATGGATAGTCTTATGTCTTATGCAAATTATGTTATTATGCGTTATGTTTGATTATGGAAAACTGTGCTTTAATCTGATCGTAACCACGCAAATGGAGTTGTCCAGTTTTGTAGTTTCAATAATAGGACAAATAGGCATGTTCACATGCGGTCACGTCCTCCCGTATCGAGACGTGACGGATCCCAGTCCATATTAGATTACACACAAGTGCCCCCCGCGGCGAGGGGGGAGGGGCGCAGCAAGAAGACACGATCGTGGACATTGCTAATTGCCTTTGCTTTATTGAAATACACAGAATATATTTATGGACAAAGGATTATTTGTATTTGAAAACCCAATACAAATCCAATACAAACAACAGACTAAAATAATACGATAATATTGAAGAAATATAGGATAATTTTATTTTGTTTTCTCAAAACAGAAAAAGTTAGGGTCACTCGTTTGGTGGTTAGTCAGTTTGGGCGAAAACTTTCATATGCTAAAAAATGAGTACAGAATTAATATACAGGGTGTTTGCAGTCTTTTGGCGAAAAATAAACGGGATAATTCTACATCACAAAACATAAAAAACCAATAAAGGAACATACGTCCAGAAATAAGCCCTAAGGGAAGAAGATGGACAAATTGAATGAGGAACAAAAAAAAGCACCAATACAATTTTAATGTTCATTCTTCATTTAAAACTAAGCAAAAAAGTATTCCTTACCGAAACACCTAAATTTAATATTAAAGGAACATCTTTGGTGGCAAAAAATTTTACTTTCTCTTTAATTGCATTTTTTTTTTCAAAAACGGTTGCTCCTGCAGCCTTAAATTTTTATGTATTTGTATACAAGGAATATATTTGTTACCAAAAATCAAAAAAAAGAAAAAATTAAATAAATAAGCATAAAAAAGTTTGGGGCAAAAATGTGTTAAGCCTAACACATGTTGTCCCTCTAGGCATGCCTTTAGATAGATTTAAAAAAAATAACATAAATTTATTGCCGTTATTAGTACTATGGTCTGTTTTTTCAAGCAAGAGTAAATTAAAAATCGCACAGTAAATATTTTTACAGCAGGTTCGAATAGTATATATAATAGAATATAGTTATGTTTTGTAAAATAAACTACGCAGTATATTCGCACATCCAATATTCGAATCTGTTTTGAAAATATTCACTGTGCGATTTTTAATTTACTATCTTGCTTGAAGAAACAGACCATAATATAAAAGTAAAACCTCGTCGCTTTAGGTCAAAAGGTACCAGAGTTATTACTTGTTTGTTTGTTTGTTTGTTTTTAACCTCGTACTATTCTACTTAATTAAGCATACCCTAAGTCCAGGACTTGTGTGGGCTAGTAGTAGAGGGAACCACCGGCTTTAATTGACTTTCGAACCAATATATCTAGGGAGTACGCCTTCGCCAAATTTCAATTATTAATTAACTGAAAATGGCAATCGGCGCCAGTGAGGTTTGAACTCACGATCATTAGATCAGTGTCAGGCTATATCGATGCCATTGACCGCTGAGCTAAATCTCCCATACTTAAAACCTTATTTTTAGTACAATTTTAAAGGGTCGTAACTCACTTAGGGTTCGGTTCCATACCTGCAGTAAAAAGTTATACTAGACGCCATAGATATAGTAGAATGTTTACATTTGAAACAGATTAATGTGAGTTAAAGGCGTAATTTAATTTAATTATATTAAGTTCGTAGAGGACGTACTAGGTGTAATAGATGTTTTGTTTGAACGAGTAGGGTCAATAAAAAGTGACAAGCGCCAGAAAAAAATTTTCGCTGCTAAAAAAAATTCACTTATATTTGTGGTGTTGACTATAAACAACGAACTAATAACTCTTCTCTCTAGAATACGCATACCGTTAATATAAAGTATCGCCAACATCTCGGTTTGTTTGTAAACAAATAGTAGGTATATTCAGGCCTGAACAATAACAGTTACCAGTAACTGTTATTGTTGTTTCTGTTAGAACAAAGCTGTGCGAGTAAGACAAACAAATGTATATGTTGGCTACGTTTTTGTCAGTTTTTACAAATGAAATGCCTATTCTAGAGAGAAGAGTTATTAGTTCGTTGACTATGAACTATGTAGTTTTCCTTCTGCATAGAAAGCATTGCGAAAGCATCGGCTAAAACATTAATTCCGAAATAAGTGGGCAAATTCCTTATATCTTCTGCCACACAAGTTTGATTTATTATTATAATTAATTGGTTAAAAGGGATAATCTCAACCCTACGATTGCCTTACTACATACAACACACACACAATATGGTGTCTCTCTGTGTGTAGTGACCCAACTACCCCTTTCTACATTTTCCAGGGACGTGACAGTCATATTTTTTAGATGGTCACACAGATAAAAATAAATCCAAATTAATATAATTGAGGTCAAGTGAATGTCAACACAACATATTTTCTTATAGTACCAAATATAATAATTTTTATACTAAAACCCAGAAGATTTAGTTAAATAATTATTTTTTAAAGCTTGGTCCGTGGTCCGTGGTCTGTGGTCCGTGGTCCGTAGTCTATGGTCTATGGTCTATGGCCTATGGCTCACGGCCTATGGTCTACGTAAGAAAAATCGTGATAATTGTGATAAAATCGTGAGAAATCGTGAGGAAAATCCCAGTAAAAATCGTTATAATTGTGATAAAATCGTGAGAAATCGTGAGGAAAATCCCAACAAAAATCGTGACAATTGTGACAAAAACTCATAAGACATTTCCAGTGTCAAAACTATTGTGACATACTACCGCATTAGTTCGACAGAATTTAACTAATTTTAATTTAATAAAATGGTTTCGTAGAAATAGCGCCATTTAATATAATAAAGACGTAGTTAAAGAAAATAATATATTTTCTTTGAAGAACTAACAATTTTTTCTTTTAACTTTTCATATTTTGACTCAACACTCAGTGATGCCAAGTGGAATTAACAGATTTGATTTAAACAATAAAATAAAAATTGAATGGAACAAAATATCGATACCCCCAAGCAACAAAGCCGTAACTCATATATTGTCATTTTTCACGACAGCTAAATTTCTAAAATATTTTTTTTTGTTATTTAAGGGTGGGTAAACGATTGAAGTGGAAAAGGAAGTCATGTGATACATCATTTGAAAGCTTATAAAATTCTCTATTTAACTGTTTAGGTATTTATTGTTTATTTACTGTTTGTTTCTGATAATATTTAAGTTTAGAATTTCTTACTTTGGTGATTTTAAGTAAACTTTTGCTTAAAGTGGACTGTGGAGAAACCTGAGTAGTACCACCATGTGTGTCTTTTTTCAAGTCGTTTCCCTGTCAGTATAACTCAAAATGGGTCTAACTTGAGTTACATCCTTGTTGCTTGGGAGTGTCGATATGTTCAAATACATTATATGATATTATACCGATATTTTAGAAAACCATAAAAAACAAATGTTCTTCAGTAGTTTTAAAGAAATAAAAACGATTTTTTTTTTATCCAACAATTTTTTTAGGCAGGGGAGGGGCTCTTATATCCTAGTGTTTATAGGGGGTAAGTCTCAACGTTACGAACTGAAGAAGGAAGGGTAGGGGGAGGGGGTCAAATTTTGTATAATTTTGCGTTAGGTATTTAAAGCACGATCCCTTATTGGTCATTCTGTTTTTTTTTTAATAATTTTAATTTTAAATTAAAGGTTAAAATTTTGTTTCTACGCCTATGCAAGTTAAAGTTACCACACATAACCTAACCTATACGTGAAATATTGCAGGATATTGTGCGATGCTTAAGCCCAAATGTCATTTTCTCCAATTTATATGTATGTGAGCATATTTCCTACACCTACAGAACTCCCCCTTTACCCCTTTGGAAAGTTGACCCTCTCCAGGTTACAATTCTAATACATATATAAACCTATTTGGTACGATAGAAACTAACAAATAAATTACGATATACATTTCTTAAAAGTTTTGCCGCATTTTTTAATTTTTTATGAATTAACTTTTATTCTCATTTTTTTTTTGTTTAGACAATCTTGACCCCCTCCCCCCTGTGTCACTCTTCGTGGAAGCAAAAGTGGCTCCCACCCCCTTAAAAAATTATGTCACCGATACAAAAACCCTCCCTTCACTCAAATAAAAAATATATATTTTTAAATCGTTTTTATTGGTCATTTTTTAACAGTTTATGAGAAAAAAAAAACGGTTTTGGACAAAAAAAAAGAAAAAAACGAGATCTTGTTTAACTATTAAAAAATTACGTTAATTTATACTTGATACGCCTCACCCCCGTGTCACTTTTCGTCATACATATAACATATAACTTAAATAAAAAAAATAAAATATTTAAAAATTATGGTAATTTTTTACTGGAAGACCTTTCAAACGACAAAGGAATAATTCTTTTCATGCCAAAGCACGAAAGAAAGTCTTTTCTGGACGGATAAGCTTTGCGAGTCGAGGTACGAGGCACGCAAAAAAAGTCCAGCAAATAAATAGTTACAATACGTCTTATGTTTAACTTTCGGTACATGAAACTGATTTTTTTCTCTAAAAAAGTGTACTTTTTATTCGACTTTTGTCCAATTTGTTTTGTGTTCCTTAATTTCTTATAAATATCAATTAGTTTTACAGTTACAGGATCTAAATGGCCACATTTGGTTAATAGATTTAAAGGGTTTCTGCTAAAAATGCGTTTTTATTAAAATATATTTATATTTTTTAATACCTTCATATTTTGAGCTTTAAAATAATGACAGTTCTACAGAGAAAAAAAGGATTCCTTGAACCAAGGAAACGTGTCTTTTGATATGTTCAAGACATTACTCTTGTTTCAAGGCTAGTATTTATTTAAACCAAAGTCAATGTCTTTAAAGAAGCACTTTTTATTCAAGGACATTGATTTTGGTTCAAAGAAATGATAGCCTTGAAACAAGATAAAATGGCTAAACATATCGAAAGACACAAGTCTTTGTTTCAAGGAATCGTTTTTCTGTGTATAGATTATTTGCCTTTAATGTTCTAGCTTCCAAAAGCTAAAAAAGAGCACTTGATTGAAAAACTGCACTGACAAAAATGACGTTCTTGACTCAAAATAATCAACTCTTGGCAGTTTTTAGCTTAAAAGATGTGTATCTTAAACAAAAGTATTTATCTTGTCCCAAGAAAAGTGTCGCTTTTGAAATATTTTTAAAATTCTCTTGTACCTGGCGCATTTAAGGCAAAAACCATTTATCTTGTTTTAAGATTGTTAAAAATTAAATAATTTTAAATACTTTGGCCCAAGAATTTTTTTTCACACAAGATCAAAGAATTTTAAGTTAAAGAATCAGAAAAATCTTGGCAAGTGAATTATATTTTCATGTTAAGAGAAGGCTCTTTTGGACGTATTTTTTTGGCCTAATTTCATTTGCCATTACCGCAAACGGTGCTTTTTTTCAGTGTGGGAAATTTATGGACGTTTTTTTCCAAAGTGCCTTCAATTAGTACACAAAACTCGTAAGCTTTTAGTAAATAGCCGATAAAACTCACGGGAATTGAATACTGAAAAGGGAAAAAGCCAATTGTACACCATACGTTACATGTGATTAAAGAAACTACAGGATCCATGGATACACATACCCAATAGGTGATTTCTTAATTAAATTAGTGCCTGATTCTAAATAAAACAAAACAATACGTACATCTATTTCTATAACAAGTTAATTAACTAAAAATTTGACATATATCAATGTATGATAGTCACATCTAGCGCAAGAATAATGCGATGTTGTCGGGTTTACGATATCAAATAATTCCTTTCTTTTTTTTTTCATTTTGTTCTTTATCAACAAATAACACAGTTTTTTATCATTTCTTTTCATCATTTTGCACTTTTTTAAACAAAAACATATTTTTTTTATTTAGCCAAAAACTCCTATCTAAAACGATACCCTTCTTTATCTTCTATTAAAGACATTTTCTTCTTAGAAAACAACCTATTTCTAAACAACTTAGTATTATTAATACACTATAAGGAGAATATGTCAAGTCCGGTAAATCCTCCCCCTCGGGGTCCCCCAGGTCCCTGGAGAAGACGCGTCAGGGACAGGCAGAAGTCGAAACCACTGTCAGCAGGCTTACAAGACGTGAATATAGAGGTCACACAAGGCCTTCCTTTAAATGGGGTGCGAAAGCATCAACTACACTAAAATCTTAACTTTTTCTTTTGGCTCGATCGCAAAGTAAATTTTTCTTACTAATTCAAGGGCGTAGAATCAGAATCTGACCTTAGACAAATTCCAGCACCTCACATTTTTGAAATATAAGTCCAGGAAATAATTACGTTTTTTTTCAAAATCTTAAAAAAAGAGTAGGATTTTGAAAATTTTAGGGTATATTAAAAAAATACGAGGAATTTAAAAATCCTAATGCAACGGACCTACTGTCACAGTAAATATGCGAAAAAAATAATAAAAAGCTTCAAATTAAAGTGCAGAGTTTACTTAATTGCTCTTTTGTGGAAAAACTATCAAATATGTATTATAGTACTTAATTTGTAAATAGTACAAAAAAAAATAAAAAAATAAAAACATTGGTGATCTTTATTCTCATAAATAACGTTTTTTTGTACCGATCTTGAGATATTTTAAAAATTCCGTTTTTTATGAAAAATACGTAAAAAAATGACAGTTCCAAATTCAAGATCACAAAATAGTTTTTTTATTTGCAGCCCTAAACCCTACCCAATAAACCCAAAATCAAAACTCCCTGAATTATTTCCAGGTAAAGCCTGTTTTATTGACCCGACAACTAGATTATTAGTTTTTCAATTACAGCGTGACCTTTGAAAGAGACGGATGTAGCTTTCTTGGCACATTCCAGTGCAGCGAATTCGCCATCTTTTATGATGTGCCTCGTGTATTTTTGTTTTGCCATCTTTTATGGTATGCTTAGAGTATTTTTATATTAATGTTTTATGTACAAGTTAAAGTGAACCATATATATATGGTTATTAATCGTGTGAACTGTTGAATTTTAAGTGAATCATAATGGACGTTTGAAGATAATTTTTTTGTGTGTTTTTAATGATAACTTTTTAAATAAGCGTTGAAATTACTACAGTAGTAATTTATCAGTGATAGTGCGCAAGTCAGGATTCATATCCGATTAGTACTTGCGCACTGGAAACCTCATGATTATATAGAGAAACCCTGGTTAATTATTAGGAAGAAAAAGACCAAATAAATAGAGAGAAAGAGAGATTATTAGTTTATATTTTAAGTTCAACATGCCGCCCCCCTTTTATCGCCCGAATAGCAGAGGAACTAATTACAATGTATGATTAATTATCAGCACTGGTTTTGCCCCAGTTATCCCCCCTCCCCTCCTCCAAGGAGACGTGGTCTTAGCGACCCTGACAACCACTGTCTTAGCTTGCTAATGTCACCGTCCACGGTAATATATCGTCCACAAGAAACTCCCGGGGGCGGGGGGAGGACAGGGGGGAAATGACTTTGAATGTCGCAAAGGGATAGGCGATTAAAATCGCCATTGATATATTCGGGATATCATATTCTGTCTAAAGGATTATATTAGACAAAAGGTCAGTCGCTTGAAATGATACTGATATTATTCATAAGAAATACACGGTGTTTGAAGTCTTTTGGCATTAATTAAATGGGATGATTCTACATGAAAAACCAACAGGAACTTATGTCCTGAAATAAGCCCTAAGGGAGCTATGGGCCTTCGAAGATGGGCATATTGAAAGAGGAACAAAAAAAGCACAATAGTTATTTATGGTACTAGTGGGTAAAGTAAGATATTGCCCATGAGAATTAACCTGCGAGACGTCAGCCAAGCAGGTTAATTTTCGAGAGGGCAATATCGGTTTACCCATGAGTGCCATACAAGGCTTTATCCAATAAATAGCTTAGGAATGCATATTTTTATTAAAAATTTTAATGACATTTACAAGAAAATAATTTGACAAGTGACAGTTGAGTGGGTAAAATAAGTAATTATCCACTCAATAAAGTAAAAGCCACGCGGGGGTTATTATTGAGTTTATCTATTTAAAACAAAGCTGGTAATTGTCTTATTATCTGTATGTATTGGATAAATAAAATTTTATTGCTACAGGGCGATTCTTCATTTAAAATTAAGAAAAAAGTATTCTTCACCTAAATTTAATATCAAAGGAGTAATGGCCTTTTAAAAAGTAAAATTTTTGATGGCACAAAATGTTATTTACCCTTAATTTGATTTTTTTTAAACAGTTGCGTATTTTATGTTTAGTTATGTATTTTTTCTCAAGGAATCCAAAATTTTTTACAAAAAATTAAAAAAATGCACATAAAACAGTTTGATGCAAAAATGTGTTAAGCCTCACACATTTTGTCCGTCTAGGCACGCCTCTGGATACACCCAAAAAATAAATTAAACTAATTTCCCTTATTAATACTAGTAAAACCTTGTCGCTCTAGCTCAAAGGGTACCAGAACCTTATGTTTATATTAGTACAATTTTAAAGGGTCGTAACTCTTAGAATTTGTTTCCGGACCTATGTTCATAGGTCGATTATTGATCAAGAGGCTCAAGAGCTGTATCAAACCATCCTAGTGGAAATTTAACGTTAGAATAACGTTTTTCTAACGTTAAAAAACTGTATAAAAGTACGTTATAAAATAGGTGCAAATGTCCCGCTTTTTAACGTTAGAATCTAACGTTAGTTACAAACGTTAATCTAACGTTAGATTTTTAAGTTAGAATTACGTTTAATTTCTAACTTTCGGAGGGGGCGTGGCCAACTATGAAATTTCTACCTGCATCATAGAATGGCAGCTGGAGATTAATTTATACATATAAATAAATCTTAATATATTTTAACAATCATACTATTTTTAAACATAATTTCGTTACATTTATTTATAAAATAGCCATATTTTTAGGTGGCCCTAAATATTTTTCGTGTAATATCCTGTTATACTTCGATAAATACGTTTACCTTTCAGAAAAACTTTATATTTTTTTAAACTTATTAAAGAAATAATAAATAATTATCAAACCTAGGCACATAGCTGTCTGAAATGAGTATTTTCTACTATAGCTTACCTATTAATAATGGAAATTTAAAAAATATTTAAAGTTAGAATAAGGTTAGGAAAAGGTTAGAATTTAGTTAGGAAACTAACGTTAGATTTATGTATTTTATAACGTTTTTGTCAAACGTTAGTTTTTAAGGTTAGATTTATATATTTTATAACGTTTTTGTCAAACGTTAGTTTTTAAGGTTAGATTTTTGTATAACGTTTGAGACTAAACATAAAAATGTCACTAATCTAATGTTATGTTAAGGTAGATTTATGTACTTTTCTACCAGGGCAGTCTCAGGACTAATATCTTGATGCTTTAAGAATAGAATATTTTGACAGAAGAAAATGGAAAATTAAATACATAAATGTAGCTTTGCATGTGTATATATGTGTATCTGGATATATAGACGAGGGTCTGACAGGAACACAAGAAACTGGGAGGTTGTAGAGGGTGGGCTGGAATAAGGATATGTAGGAAGGAAGTTAGAACAATGTCTGGTAGGATTCGACGTGGACATACACATACACATACAGCATTAGGTGTCCTTGTGTGTGTAAATGTATGTGAGTGATTAACGAGATAAAGCAAAACCAAACTGTTAGTTTGTAAATGACCAGTAGCGTATTTAGGATTATTTCAAGATATAACAACCAATGAGTGGTGGACAGTGGCGGACTTAGCCTTTGTGGGGCCAGGAATTTTGTTAGTTGCCTGGTAAAAAAAACATTGGCAAATAAATAGTATATTGTTTTACTAAGAGGAAAAGTGAAGCTTTTTTTATTAGCTTGTAGAGTTTACTACAGACGAGTAAAAAAAGCGCCAAAAAGTCCAAAATGATCAAAATTTGCGTTACGTAATACTTGAACGTTCCCTAAGTTGTCTAATGTAGCATTTGTAATTTCGGGGAGATTTGGAGGTGTACAATCCATATATTCTTCTTCGTCTTCTTCTTCTTCTTCTTCTTCTTCTTCTTCTTCTTCTTCTTCTTCTTCTTCTTCTTCTTCTTCTTCTTCTTCTTCTTCTTCTTCTTCTTCTTCTTCTTCTTCTTCTTCTTCTTCTTCAATTTGAATCAATTTTACACAACGTTTTTGGACAGAATCTCGAGTAAACAACCTGTTTACATAATAAACAAAAAGCTGTGAAGTATGGCTGTCATCAAAATCAGAGTGCTGCCGCCAGTGGCGATTTCAGTTATAAAATATGAGCATTTTAGTACGCTTGAAGGAAAAAGCTATTTTTAAATTTAATACGGACCATATGATATCGAATTCATAATAAAAATCTCTAGATTCCTTTGATTGTTTTTTTTTTTAAATCGGTCCAGTAGTTTAGGTTCTACACATACATAAACACAAGCACGTTAAAAACATAACCCTCCTTTAGCTTTGCTGTAGTCGCGTAAAGATAAACCTGATATTACTTGGACATGTTTTTCTGTTTACAAAAATAGAAAAACTTCTTGCTTGGAGATATTGACAAATTCCAATATTTTACGACTTTTAAATGTTGCCTTTATGTCCCTATTAATTTATTCTGATGAAAAACTCCTATGAAATGAGAAATTTTCCTTGAATATTATCCATGTAGAAAAAAACTCATATTATGCGACTTGGATTATGAGGCAGCTTTAAGGACTTACATGTTTTGATCCTTACATAATGACAAAAACTTCTACATGTATTCAACTACACGAGTCTAAGAAATAAGTAGCCTGGGCTATTCTGCTCTGCCCATTAAAAACCCCTTAATGCATTTATAACAGAATTATAGGATCGTATCAAATGTTTTAGTCAAGTCAGGAAACATATCAGCAATACAGGCTTTAACTTAGGTACGTTAAAATGGTCAACATTATTACATATTTAATAATGAATTTTAAATTAAATTAAAAATGTAGACAATTTTTTCTGTCAATTTCATTATAAAATGAACAAGCGTGTAATAACTGATACCTTTTAAATGTAGCGGCATTCAAAAACTTCAGGATTCTGGCCAAAAGAAGATTCATGTATCATACCAATATTATAGGTTTGATCGGTTTAAAAATTTATATAAATAATTATAAACTTTAGAACCTTATTTTGCAGGTTGAGCCTAATTCCGCCCTCCTTAGGATAAACGCGGCAAATCCAGATAGCAGGACAGTTGATTTTTACATAAGCGGTCACACTCTAAATTTATCCGTCAATCTTACAGTAGTTTTAACTGTAATAATTAAGGCAAATTTACAATGTCAGAATGTGAATTTACAATATTTATTAAATTAACCTCAATATTACTGGGTTTAGTAAAATCTCAGCTCTTTTCCTGTCGGTACAATAATTTTGCATTAAAATTCATGCATGTGGTCCAAAAAGCCGGCACTTTTTCCCGAAAATTACAAGAGCCCGTAATACTGCTTGCAATACACATTAAATTCGATGCTTAAATTACTGTGAAATCACAGGTAAAAATTCATATTTTTACAGATAACTGTGAATCTGCAGTACTGATTTAAATTTACCACTTTCTTTGCTGGCAACATATGACCTACTTTATTTACTGTAAAATTACCATATTTGCATTTACAGTGCACAGAAATATCGACTGTATTACTATCTGGATTTGCCGCGTTCATCCTAAGGAGGCCAGAATTACCGTCCATTCTAAAATCTCCAAAAAACTAAATCATAAAAGCTGCCAAAATGACCTTTAACGAATGATTATAAAATTGAACGAAAATCAACGAAAATAAAAAAGAGATCATGACAACCACACGACCCCTATATTTCCATAATTGGGTATACAGTGGTCCCCACAATGACAGGAATGTGCAATAATTTTGGTCAATAGTGTTTTTAGAAATTGTCAGATTCAAAGGATTTGGGCAAAATAAGAATAAGAAAACATTTAAAGCTTGATTTTTAGATATAAAATTATGTGGCTTTTCAAATTCTTCATTAATGGTTCTTTGGTTTGTACGGCAACTACTATTAGCGTAAGAAAAGCAAAGGAACACGAGATTAATTACCCGAAAATTGTACGAGATGTCCTTTCTTACACCCCGTCCTTTTGTGTCCTTTCTAACTCCTCCAAAACTCCTTATTTCTTATACACACATAGTCCCAGGAAACTTCTTGTCACAGGGGCTTCGAGGATAACTTGTGTAGGCTGAACAAATATTATTGTTGATATTAGCAACTTGCTGAATTTAGTTAAAACTAAATAAGATTATATTTATTAGTTCAGGTTTTTTTTGTAAGTATAAACAAAGTTGCAAACCTAGAGGTATATAAAAATAGTCGTGCGACTGGCTCATTGCGGGTTCAGTACCTAGCTTTTTCATTTTTTCTTTTTTTATCTCCAAGAGTTATAATCGCAGCTTAAAAATACACACTGATAGAACACTAAATAGTTGTATATGCGTCAACCACTATATATTGCATAAAATACAACAACAAAAAAGTAAACGTGTTCGGTATTTACAAACGAGTGCAGTTGTTTGATTTACAACAGAAAACGGTTAAGCGATCGGGCAAAGAGCGAGGTAGGCGTGGCTTGCAAATCCGCAGGGTCGGCCTGCCGCTCCTTCCTACGTCACGATCCTCGCTTTAAAACAGGAAATTCACCTGACCCGTCCGTCCTACTGGCTAGCAGAGCCTGGTAGGCGTCGGCTCTCTACGTTCGCAAAGAAGTAATGTATTTTAAATTCACATATTTCAATTTCATTTATGTGCACACATAAACTACACATCACATGTAATTATATGTACATGCTTATCGTTGGGTATACTTATGCACATAAAAATTTTAGCCGAAAATGCCTACTTTCAATATTTTGGTAAAACATTTATTAGAGTCAGCTGATTGTCGCCATCTTTATTAATCATCCTTTCTCAAAAAACTGTTATAGTGACAACAACGTTGTTGTATTATTAAATAATATGAATCTACAATTTTAATATTTAATTACGTTATAATGTTTTAGAATAATTGTAATAATGGTATTATATACCTCAAAGTTGTTACAACAACGTTTGGTTGTACCTTGATAGCACAAAAGCCTTCTAAGAAGATTCTTAAAATAAATAGCCGGAAGGACAGCATGTTTCTTAGAAGCATATATATTTTGCTCAGGATATTCTAAGAACGATTAAATAAATGCAAAGGATACCCTTTTAATCGTGCTGGTAGTTCCTAAGAAGCTTCTTATAAGCCTCTGTATTAAATAAGAACGTTTTAAGAAGCATGTTAAGAATGTTCTTAGAAATAGGTACATGTACTTTTAAGAATATTCTTAGCATGCTTCTTAAAATATTCTTATTTGATGCATTTAAGTAATAATATTGAATTTTGCGCATGTGCAAACAAAGTTTCAGATTTCTACATTAATGTAGTTTTTCTCTTTCTTTCAAATATATTTTATGATACTCGATCCTTTTCATGGAGTGATATCATAAATTTGGACATGTCGAAAATTTTTACGTCTTTGTGATAAACCTAATAATTAAAGTATTTAAAAATCCTTAGATATAGCATCCATCTGGTAAGATTCATATGCGATATGCAGTTTTACTGTGAAAGCAAACTTTCTACCAGACATAAAATTCATGCGCCACACAAAAATCCAATGTTAAGAAAAATAAATAGCAAATAATTATCATTTCAAAATATAATAATTTTAATTTTTTGTCTAAAACTATATAATAATCACTTTATGTCTAAAAATATATCCATTTCTACTACTTAAGGGTAAAACTTGTGTTATTAACAGTAATTTTAAGAATATTTGTATTTCTAACCTAATAAAATTAAAATAATATAGACGCCATATTATATTTCTTAGCAAAATACTCTAATCATGCTTAGCATGTGCACTACAGCATTATTCTAAAAATATTCCCATTAGAATATTTTAAGAATATGTTTTGGGAATATCCCTAGCAAAATACTCTAATCATGCTAAGAATGTTTAGAGTAGAAGCACTTATACTACTACAGCAGTGCACCTTTTAAGAACATGCTTAGCATGTTTACAGCATTATGCTAAGAACCTTTTCAAGGGAACGATTAAAAACCTTCTTAGGATGAAGTGTGTTATCAGGGTACTATTTTTAGATTTTTCTAGCAGTGTATAGGATATCACTTAACGTTTTAAAATGGACAAGGCGATATTGTTATCTATAAATTGAAACCGATTTTCATCAAGTTAATGATTAACTGTTAATCACTAGAAGATAACAAAAGAACCTTAGAAGAAGAAGAATAAAACAATGTTGAGGATCGCCAAAAGGCCCCCGGGGCAAAGCCACCTACTATAAACATTGAAAGACGTCCAGGAACAAAAGACGGGCGAGGCACAAAACAAAATGTGATCGAGATTTGTTATCATACGCATAATTTTTTGAAAATTTTGTTTGATTTTTTAAGATTTATTATGAGTAAATATCTATAATAAAAAAAAATCTATGATATACTTTTAAATTAATTTTAAATGATATAAATTTTAAAAAAATCGCTTCTTTTAGCAAAAAACGACATTTTTCAAAAATTTTCAAATATTTTCAACCAAAAACGTTCGCCATTTTGTTATTTTTTGGCTTCTAGATCGGGTTATATATAGCGACTTCAACACTGAATAATATTCCGTTTTGTTTTTTTCTCAGTCGATCGAAACGGCCGGAATCATGGCGACCACCGTTTTTGGATTTTTTTTTAAATATCTTATGCCAAAAAATGGCACTTTAAAAATCTAAATTTTTCTTTTGTATTCTTTAAATATAAATAAACATACCCACGAAATTTCACAATGATATCTTTTTTCTTTCTATCTAAAAAAACGTCTAAAAAAAGATTATTTTTAAAATTTTAAGGTAGAAAGACCCCTTAAGGGTGGCGGACTTTTGACAGACACTGTATATTTATTTCAATAGATATTCAAATCGTCTATTTTCTAAACGCTTGGTTTAATAATTCATAGTGTTAATCTAAGATATATCTCCATCTCATTCCGATTCAAATGATCACTTCTTCATCCCTATATCGATTCGGCCGTTACAATCCTTCCAAATCTACCCCTCTTAGCGCCCCTTTTGGCGCCCCCCGTCGCCCCCAAAGCAACTTGACCGTAGGTGGAATTTGCATCGCTCACTATAAGACAAACACGAGCAACCGGCGGTTAATTTATACAGTCATTATAAATGCAAGACGTAGTTAAGACGTGAGCAAGGGATACTGGCATTTTAGTGGCCAAGGGAGGTATTAAGGGTCGATTCTGGGGTGTGGGAAAAGTCCTTGAGGTCCTTTTTGGCATTATAAATCGAGAATATTTAAATTAAATATATATTTACAGTTTTCGCTGGATTATTCTCTTTTTTAGGTATTGGTCAGTTTGTCTCATATAACATGCATCACAATCAAAATTACGAAATTAAAAACTATTTGATTTTACTAATTTTTATTTGTTGAGGGCCGGCCATCATTGTAAGCTGTTTTTTTAGTTAAAAAATTTTCCCTAATAAAAATGTTTTTTTTTTTGTATTCTTTTGTTGGCAGCAGTATTTGTTGTTTTATTTACGGACATCTTAATTAATTGTTGTTTAAACGACTTGCTTAATTTCACTTAGGTAGGATAGATTACCTCACCCTTTTTTTGTGTTTCAAATTGGGGTTGATTTTCTTTCTATCCGTTTTTTCCACATTCAAGAGGATTAATTCGAATTAAAAACCCCAAAGGAATAAGGCACTAAGTCCATTTTAGAAAAATGTTCAGGAAATGGAGTTTTCTCTTCTTTTATGTTTATTATTGAATAATCTGACTTATTATTGACAAACATAATATTATTTTTTCTACACTACAAAAAATATTTATGTAAATTTACATGCTAAATCAGAAGTAATATGTTGCCAATCATATGTAGTGAAGTTGAAAATTCGATCACTAATTTAATGAAGTGGTATATAATTCCGTTATAGCCGAGCAGATATTATAACTTTCATTATAACTTACTCAGTTAGGTTGGCCATACAATCTTCTATCGTATTTAAAGTATACCCGAGCGGAGAATATACTTAACCACTTATCACTTTATTCGGGAGCGGGTATTCTAGGAGACGGCGCTTTGGAAACAGATAAAACGATTTCTTCTTAACTTAAGAATAATATATTAAATAAATGTGAATAAATTCTTCAGGAACACGAAAGATCAATTCTTACTTCTAAGTCCTACTTCTATGCAAAGCCCTTAAATACTAATTTCCATTATGTAATAGTATTCCATTAAATACTTCTAAATTAAAACATTCTATGTTTGAAATCCCAACTATTCGTAATTATTTTCAAATCCCAATTTATTGTCCACATTTTTCTTAGTGTAAATATTCGAACTGGTTTGTAAAAGCCATTTAAATTATTTTACAAAATATTTTAAAAGTTAAATAATATTCGTCAAAATTTCTATCAGTGTTCATACTAACAGTATTTATAAGTGTCCAATTATTTTCATGTCGGATAATACAAGTCTCAAAATTTTTCTAAGTTTAAAAACTATTTTTAATTCAAGAATAATTCTCAATAATTATTTCTCTCAGAAACTACATTTTCACTTTTGAACTTTACATGGAGGCACTCTAAGAAAAACTGAATAATTATGAACCTTTTCATGAGTTTTTCATACCCAATAAGAAGGTCACTAGTTAAATTTATTTGACAATGCTATTAGCGCAAAGTATCTACAAAGATACCGCGCATATTTAATTACCCCGACAAAAGAGTTTCAGTCTCATCAATTTGCAAACTAATTGCTATTTCTGACATCTGAAACGATCATTTCGCTCATAAATTAGATTTGTTTAAACAATTAAGATTACTAGACAACTTTTAAGTTATACCGACAAGAATTACCGAGGAGGGGTCCGAACAAATGTAGGACAAACCGGACTTTGCCGAAGCCGAATCTCGTCAAGCCAGATTGTATCATAGCGCAATATTAAAGAAATATTATTTTAAAATTTTAACAATATATAAAATATTCGGATCATAACACATAATCATGTAAAATTAAAAATATAACCAGTAATATTACAATTCTGAATGTAAATTTACATATCATAAGTACATGTAAAATCATGTAAATTTACCCTACTTTACTTTATATTGCAACTGTATGTAAAATTACATGATATTTCATGTAAAATTAATACATTTTTGTATGAGTTAACATAAACATGCATGTAAAATTACAATATATTACGTGTGAATTTACTTACCGTACATGTAATTTACTAATACGTAATTTACTAACCTTCTAATCCCAGATAGCGAAAACATCAGGTTCCGATCCGAGATTTTTGAGAACCAAGACAAACCCAGAGTTAAGAGGGAGCGCTGTTACCCAGTGCATCGTAATAAAGGGTTCCATTTACTAATCCAGTGATGTGCACTAAGTTAGCATGCTGCCCATAGGTCCCGCTAAGGCTGACTGACCAAAATTTTATTGTTTAGAACTTATTGAAAAAGTAAATTTCATTGCTGGTGAGATACATTTTAGTCAAGTCTTGCTACACACTGATCCCATTACAAACTTAAACTATTAGCTTTACATGAAATTTCAAAACTTTTATGTAATTTTACTTTGGTTTAGGTAAAGTTACTAAATTTAACAATGTTTTTTAAATTTTCATGTAATTTTTCTGTATAACAACAATTTAAATTAACAAAATCTAACTAATTTTAACTGTCAAAGTCTAATCTAAGAAAACAAATGAAAAAGACCAAGGTAAACTTGAATTAGTTTGTCAAGGTTGACTCATACAAATTCGGGAATTTTAGCAAAAATGCAGCTGTATTATATTTTTTTCTGTGATATACTGATTTTTTCTTTAATTTTACTAAATAATTAATTAATGTTAATTAATCTAATAATTTTAAATTATAATAATTTTATTATCTTTATTTACAGAAAACAATATTTTAAATAATTTTATTTTTGATGGGGTCATAGGAAAAATAGTGTACATAACTTTTTGGAACGTATATTTCTTGAATTCAGAAAAAGTAGACTTACTGCGTTTTTCCTTTGGAGTTTTTATTTCTTCTTTTTCTCGTACATCCCGAAATTAATTACAATGTGTTACAGTCATGCATAAAATTACATGCCTTTTTACACGCTTAATTTAATGCTAAATGACCAAAAGAGTTGCTTAAATTGAAAAACTTTTAGACATACAAAAAGGAACAAAAATTTAAGAAAAAGTACTGGTAACAAAAAAAAATACTTTGAAAATAAATATAATATTTTTCAAAAAAAAATCTCGAAATAAAAATTCTTTTTTTGGATTTTTTTAATAGGTTTTACCCCCTTACCCCACCTCAATGTTTACCAAAAACTTTTGATAAATTCTGTCCTTTAAAACGTGGTGCTATGGAATAATTTTGAATATAAAGTGGTCAGATAGAGTTACATTTAAAAATAATTGAGAAAAAGCGTATTTTATGTATTATAGAGCTTATAAGCTCTCGCTGTCCAACCCCTCCCCAAACCAACCTCGAGTTGGGAAAATGTACTGTCCGGTTGGGAAAATTATGGAGTTGATGACCCTAAAATTGGGGTAGTTGGGAAATATGTAGAGGCGATGAGATAATTTTTTAATTTTTCATAAATCAAATATTTTTTTTGCTTAAATCATCTTATTTTTTCCTGAAACGTCGAGAAAAATCAAAATACGCAATAAAAAATTGATGTCTCTCTGTCGGTCTGTCTGTCGGTCTGTTTGTATCCACGATAACTTACGAACGCTTTGAGCTAGCAACTTGAAATTTGGTATGCAGATGTATTTTTATATTATCTTGGACAAGTTAATATTTGAGCAAAATCGGTTGGGGGAAGGGGGTAAAAGGAGGGGTTAATTTTTGTTTTGATCGTATTTTTTATCATTTACTATAGAAGAAAAATTTAAAACCACCTAAAAGTTAAAATAAAATTAGACAAAATATGTTATTATTATTTTTTTCTATTTTGCAACTCTTATAAGCTCATAATCACACTCATTTTGAGTGTTCTTATAGGCCCATAAGAGGACTCTACTTTTTTTTCTTTTGGGTTGGCAACAGAGAAAAGCCTATCGCTTGAAGTTTTCTGTGCAAATGTCAATGTCACTTTAAAGTTTGATTTTCTACAAAATTTTGTGTTTAGGTTATTTTTTACCGTGTTGAAATTGTTTTGGTTAATGGCAGTGAAAAGGAGAAGAGATGACTATAAAATATATCAAAATATAATTTGTTTGTTTGTAAACTGTAATGCCAACCCAAAACAAAAATCCCTAAATCAGTCATCAATTTAAATGTTTTTTTTAATTTTAGAGCAAAATAGAAAAAAATTGTATAAAGCACCCGTTTCATAACACGTTTTTAGCGCGCTAGTACTTTAGAAAACTCGCCGCAAGCGGCTCGTTTTCTAAACTTGTAAACGTATGTTATGAAACTAGTACTTTAATAAACTATTTTCATTCGAGACGGCTGATTTCTATTATTTTTATGTATGCGAAAAAAAGCACCCGGTATGTATATGTACATTTTCCCTAATACACTGTTAACTTTTAAATGTTTTCCGTAAGCAAAAGAGAGCTTAAAAAAAGCCCTACTCCTAATTGGAATTAAATGATCAGGTCCAATTAAAAACATATAACACTCAATCCCCCAGGCTAATCGTTTAATGTTAAACAGAAGTCCAGTACTTACGATCCAGGCTTAAAATAATAAAATAGGGAAAAATTAAAATACATTAACTTCGCTGGACTGTAAAACACATTTATTTGATAAAATATGATTTTACTGTAAAAATTCAACAGCGTAATTAAATTAAAATTTATTTAATTTTTATTTTATTTTATTTAGTACTAGGGGCCATCCGTTAATTATGTCACGGTATTTTTTTTTATTACTTTTGACCCCCCTTTCCTTCATCTCGATTCGCACGCTGGACCGAACCCCCTAAGTAATTCCTTCTAGTTAGGATAATTCCTTTTAAAATAGTGGGTATAGGTATTTGTCCTTCAGAAAAATACGTTTTATAACTTGCCGACGTTTCGTAAAATTTCTTCCTCAGAAGAAGTTGTAAAACGTGTTTTTCTGAAGGACAAAGACCTATATCCACCATTTTAAAAGTTATTAACATATCTAAGGTCACCAATAAACTTCTTATATTGTTTTACTAAGAGGAAAAGTGAAGCTTTTTTTTTAGTAGTCTGTAGAATTTACGGACGACGCGAAGCGGAGTCCGGAAACTACAGACGAGTAAAAAAAGCACTTTTCCTCTGAGTGAAGCATACTATTTTTTCTTCAAGCATACTATATATTATTTTTTATATTAATTTTTGCATTTAATTTATTCAGTAGTAAAGTATGTTTTTTTTTAATTAAATAAAACACTTTCGGAATAAACTTAAACCTTCCTTAGCCTATTTTAATTTTTTTTCGTAGGGTAAATCGAACACTTTTCGAGATTTCGATGGTAACTTGTCTAATGTAACATTTGCAATTTCGGAGAGATTTGTAGGTGTATAAACCATATATTCTTCTTCAATCATTTTTAATCAATTTCACACAAGATGTTTGCACAGAATCTCGAGTCAACCACCTGTTTACATAATAAACAAACAAGTGTGAAGTATGGCTGTCATCAAAGTCAAACAGTGCTGCCACCAGTGGTGGTTTTGCTAACTAACTTTTTTTTTCGGCGTATTAGTAGAATTTTCTTATACTAGTGAGTTTTATTTATGTCAACTCCCAAAATTATGATTAATCTTCTTTCGATAAAAACGATTCTTGGGAGATTTATTTAATTTTACATTTGCTATAAAATGGCGGATTTACTTTTTTTTGTTTCACTTCCGGTTTCGCCGGAAGTGGCATAAATATGTTTTTGTTTTAATGGAAACCCTGTATTTTTTTACATTTTTGAATTAAGCCGAAAATGTTATTTACAAAAAATGATTTTTTTTACTTTCGGTTTTCGATTTTATCGCAAAAAAAAACGAGATACACATAATTTACCTTGTTTTTACTAACTTAAGCTTAAAAAAAATATAAATCACCAAAGTTTCGTTTTGTATCGAATGAAGATTAATCTTAATTTTAGGGTTGGACATAAATAAAACTCACCCTGTATATGGAATTTGCTATACAGTGCGGTCCAAAAGTCACCCCCCCCTTTTAACGTTTGAACGAGTTGAGATATATACTTCAAATTTATAACTATTAAATAAGACAACTTAAACTATCTTTTAGCATATATTTGATATTTTCAGCTCTTAAAATGTGGGCACGGGGGCATGGGGGGAGTTTAAGTTGTCTTATTGAAAAGTTCCAAATTTGAAGTCGATATCTCAACTGGTTCAAAAGTTAAGAGGGGGGGGGGGTGACTTTTGGACCGCTTTGTATAATATATTATGTATATTATTAAAACACCTTGTATTTCTTCAAACCTACATCCACCGGCTTTTAGAAAACCCCAAAATGTCATCCCAATCGTTGCCTTCTCGGACTAAAGAGCATCCTTTGTCCTTTCTTCAAGGGGCCCAAAGGGGGGTTTTAAAGGGGGAGGGTGTTCTGGAGATTTGGGGATAATGTAAAGTCGCATAATGTATTCCGGATCTTGGTCACTAGATGCTCTGTGTATGACAGAATATATTCCAATTATAGAGGACGTTGTTTCTTAGCACGTATGGGTTAAATGGGAGGGAGATGGGAGGAAAATGGGAGCAAAAGGTTTAACCAAATGTGACATGTCTTTTATTGTTATTTAGGGTGGTACAAAAAGATAATTTTCGTAAATTGAAGAAATAAGCCTGGATGTACAAAAAGAAAAGTCTTCTCGAAAGAGAGAGAAAGAAAGAAAGAAAAAAATTTGTAAGTTTTCTATGGATGTTGAGATTGTATACTGTCCATAGTGAAAAATAGTATATTCTATAACTAGTAGGGAATAGACAATATTCCGCCCTAGCGGAAAGTTTGTCATACGAGCCGGCAGGCGAGTATGACGGTCCCGCGAGCGCGGAATGACTATTCCATACGTGTTGTAGACTATACTTTTTCTTCGACTGCAAATATGAAACACTGTATGGCTGTAAACTGCGAACAAGGTTAAAAACAATTTTTTTTGTAACTCGACATTGTAAATGCAACAAAACGCATATTTTTAAATAAAGCAATTAATGTTATTTAATAATTTGATCAAATCAGTACTTAAAAAAGATTTTTATTTATTTTAGCACATATTTACAAATTATAATGCAAAAATTGAAGGTTATGTCAGATTGTTGTGACAGATATCGGGTTTAAATATTTAACAATAGATGGAACAGTTTTAATTTTTTGAACTAAATTGATAAAAAACTGGTCAAATATTAAGAAAAACTAATAAACTTAATGTAATTTTAACGCAAAACTTTTTGGCATTTTGCTCATTCTAACACTTAATACGGAATATTCATACCGTATCTAGAGCTAGAATGGATTCATTCTGTGTTTGAAAAGTGTGTGTATTTGCTTACATTCTAAAGCAGTGATATAAAAATTAAATTTTGAACACTTTTGCCTAAAATAATTTTGCCGTGTAAACGTTTTATTTTCCCTTTTTATTTATAAGACCAAAATGGCATAGTATAACAAGTAATTTAATGTATATGATAGTCCATACGGTAATTTCTATTGTTAGAATTTGTGAAAGTCCAATATAAGCGAGTAAAGCACGTGAACCCGAGAACCCATGAGGAAGAGGTCAATTTTTCCAGTACCTCGTAATTCGCTATTCGATTGTTTCCGTAAAATTAAATCAATTAGCCCATCGATTTGCATACACGCAATCAATTAACACAGGACCGGACAAAAAAAATCTACACACACTGAACCAAAATTTTACGTGATATCAATAAAAATCACATTCATCGCCGAAAGCGGCTCGTTTGCTAAACTTGTACTCGTGCGATAAAAACGTATGTTATGAAACTAGTACTTTAATATACTATTAAAATATCCTAATATTCAATTTTTTATACGAAATCATAGCTATTATAGCTATGATGATATATAATACAGCTAAAATCGCTTTTTAACCAAACGATCTATGACGGACAATGGTATTATGATTATAACAGGCAACCTTTGACGCAAGGAAGGGTTGGGGGTTGTCTAGATTTAACGAAGCGTAATCTGCCGGTGTCCGAAATATCCTCGAGAAATTTGCATACGCAGTCTTAAAGGTTACTGACAGCTTCTTGCGCCGTTCGGCCATTGTTACTGGGCCCCGGCCGGCCGGTATTATCAACAATTACCCCAGATTGATTTAGTATCACGTCACGCTTTCGCAAAGCAGGATAGAACCTATTACAGAAACCTTTCTCTGTCTCTATTATCTATGACGTATTCCATGTGAAATTAATGGCTGCGTTCAGTGGAAACAGCAGAACTCATCAAAAGCTGTCAAATCACTACTGAACGCTATGATCAGTTTCGATTGACAGAAATGGTGATGTTCTGTGCTCCTCAGAAGTTAAAAGAATGTAATATTTAAGTGAATATACTAAGTAGTATATTACATAACTAGTGTGGAAAGTGACCCCACTAGTGTATGAAATACACTTTCCAATAAGTTATGTACACTATTTTTCCTACGATCCCGAAAAAATATGTTTCTTATTTCAAAATTTTCTAATTTTTATTAATTTTTAAGAAAGGCAAAGCACAAAATAATTATAAATAGTATACAAATTTATATATGTAGATATGTCAAACAGGAAATATGATTTTCATTTAGCTTTAGTTTTCTTGGTTTTATATTTAATACAATACATATCTGTTTAATGGGTTGCCTATTCCTAAATAAATGCAAACTTGAGTTTGCTTATTAAATTAGATTTCTGTGGTTATGCTGCCATATAAGACAGTAAAATTGTACTGTTTTACATTTCGTAAGAAAAATACTGTGTATTTTGATATTTTTATGTAATGTAAGGTAACTAAAAAAAAAATTAAGTATTTTTTTATAAGATGTAAACTGTCTAGACTAGACAGTAATGGTCAAAATAGTAATAGTAATATTTTTGACATGAAAAACAGAAATATTTGGATTAAAACACTTAAAGATATAAAAGGCTGTGGTGAAAGGTGGAAAATGGTTCATAAAACAAGGTGAATAAAATTCGTAGAATCTACGAGGTAAATATCTAAATAAAATTAGGCAAACCTCCATACATAAATATCACACGAATGTGATATTAAAATATCAAACTAGTGCGATATGAGGCGTTTTCTAATGAGCAAAAGAGTTTGCTAAATGTCGGTTTTATAGAGGATCGTAAGAAAACATGTTTAAAAACACACTTTTATTAACTAAATTAGGTTGTGTCCATATGGTTACATTAGTCCTTACAGGGTTATTAATTTGTCCAATTTTATGTAGAATCCTTCATTAAAATCTTCTCTCATGTATGTATTTACATTTTGACCATCTTGAATACATTACTAACGGCCAAGGCTTGGATTACACGGACTAAAGGGGTAAAATGGGGTGGGTTGGACCACCCCACACTGCCCCCAAGGAGAATAATGTAAATTGGAATGGTATATACGAATATATCAATACATCGTATGTCTGTTAACTATACAGAGTCGGGTTTGAAATAGTATATATTTTTTTGAAAAAAAAAATACATATTCTTTTAAAGAGCTACTTATATACGGGAAAGTATTTTTTGTTTGTACCAGGTTTTTAAGTGCTTTCTCGTGACGTATAGCGTAATGCTTTGCGAAAACTTTCGCTTATTTTGACGAAAATTAACGTAAACTGATTCCAATTCTCGGCAAATTGAATGTCTAACCTTATTTGGCAAGCTGACGATTTCAAAATTTCTTAAATCTGTTCGAAGAATACATATTTTTACGACGGAAGCCTTAAATCAAGCTTGATGTCTAAAGCTCGAGTTAGATTATAATTATAGAAGTTAAAACTTTTGTTTTTTTTTTTGAAAAATTAAAGATTAAAAAAAATGTAAAAAGATAAAAAAACATAAAAAATAATAGAACAAAAATGTTTGGAATTTTGCCTCAAATAGGGTAATTTGAGGCAAAATTTTACAATTTTCTTTTAAAATTCTGGTAGCGGGTAATTAAATTGTAGAAAATATTTTGTTATGGTATATCGATAAATAATGGAAAAAATAAAACAAGCAGTGACGATGTAATGCTACGTATTCCATTATATACTATTCACCATAAGTTTTTTGGGGGGATTACTTTCAAAAATAATAGGGATCTTCCCCTCACTGAATTTGATTTTTTCTGAAAATTTTTAATCGATCGGGTTATTATTTCTTGAGTTATCGGGTCTACAAAAAACGGGACATCAGACGGACGGATAGACGGACAGACAGACAAACATTTTTAAAGTTTCTTATTTTTTCATGAAATACATTTGCATTTTGAGAAATTTGAAACAACCGTATAATACTATTCTAGTGCTAAGCGCTATGAATAGTATAATAAGTACTCTTTAAATCTAGCGATCCCACATAAAACGACACAAAATAAAATTAAAAATCTAAAACTATCCATAAAAAGAAAGTGAAAAAAAAGTGATGAAAAGTGAGCGAGAATCTTGTAAATTGTAGTGTTTGCTCACGGGCGAGTTTCGAGCACATCTATGGCCATTATCAAACAATTACTTTTATCAATATTCTCTCGGCTCACTTGATTTTCATGACCACTTTTGCTAAATTAACTGACACGCTCAATTTGCGCCGTTGCGGCAACACTCCCTCACTCTTCTTCTTCTTCTTTTTCTTTAAATGGGCACTTAGTTTAGACAAACGTATCATCACACATCGTTACTTATAGGTTTTTAAGTAATTGGAAAAGATTTCTTAACGAGTAAAAATTAAATTACCACCCAGTCGATCACTAGTCGATTTGGGAAAAGCCGACACATAAAAGATCGTCGAGATATTATGGATCGTTAACTCGATTTTTACACGTATTTAAGTGTTTAAGTGATGGACTCGATACCCCCTAAAAATTTACAAAACTGCGAAAGGGGAATGGTTTTAAATAAAGTTATAATAAGTAAATAAAAGAGATAAGACCCCTCTTATATTTGTATACACCTTTTTATACTCAGACAGTGAAAAAATATTCTAATATGAGGTATTTGTCATGCTCGTGTTAGATACAACGAACTAATAACTCTTCTCTCTAGAATAGGCATTTCATTTGTAAAAACTAACAAAAACGTAGCCAACATATACATTTGTCTGTCTTACTCGCACAGCTTTGTTCTAACAGAGACAACAATAACAGTTACTAGTAATTGTTATTGTTCAGGCCTGAATATACCTACTATTTATTTACAAACAAACCGAGATGTTGGCGATACTTTATATTAACGGTATGCGTATTCTAGAGAGAAGAGTTGTTAGTTCGTTGGTTAGATACATGTTGAAATTACAAAAATATTTGATATTTATAAATATAACTAATTTAAAAAATGCAATTATTTGTTTTGAGTTCCCAAGAAATTAGTATTAGTACTACATATATTTCATCATTTTTAATATTTTAAATATTCAATACAAATATTTTCTTGCCATCTTTCATTTAAGTTTCTTTAAAACTCAATATAAAAAATGTTATTATTAAACCAAGCAGTTTTACTTTATTTAAGTTTTAACAACTTGATTTAAGATAGATACGTATTCTACTTCAATCAAGCAAAATATCTGATTTAAGTACTTAACATGATTGCGGATATAAAAACTTTTCATTCACTTTATCTGAATAATACGTACTTGCTTTAAGTAATCATTTCTCTGAGAACAGTTTTTAAATTGTTTGTGTACACACTAATGTGTCCAAATACATGCAATGTTTGTTTTTGGTTCCATAATTGCGTCGGGTTTTGATTGTGTGGGATTAATTGAAAGGACTCTCGTGTCCTTGTTCGAGCGGTGTCAGTTTACATAGGCGCCAGTGTCCAAGAAATAAACCTTTCACAAAGTCCCTTTTAGCAAGGGCGAATATATCTTACTACTTTAGGGATTTTCGGCTAAAAGGATGTAAATTTTCGTGTCCTTTAAGGATACTGACCATCAAAAGTTAAGACATTTGTTTGGAAATGACTAGTAATTAATTTATAAATTGAGGCACAGAATACCATCTCTTAAGGTCTATTTAATTATTAAGAATTATTATTATGCTGATATTTCATTGGTAAATTCTACCTTAAGATTACAGTTTTCTTAAATTTTTGCGTAAATAAACCTTTTACTTCATTTTTACTCATAGTTCCTTAAATACTTAAATAACACTTTTCACTACTTACTGACTGACTGACTGAATTAGCGTGCGGCGCCTGCATTTATATGCACAGCATGAAAGCTTTTAGAGTTTTCGCGCCGCTGTGTTGTTCTAGAATCTTCGCCCGATGCGCCGTTCTAGAGCCTTCGCCAAGCCTTTGTTCTTTGCATTGCTTCGCCAAACTGTAGGTCACTCTTCGACATTTTTTTAAATTTCGTAACAATATTATGCAAAATATAACTGTTTTGTAACGTACGTCAGTTCAAATAGTGGCCTCTAGAAACGTCCATTAGCCCTTCGTTAGGCGCGCCTCTTTTTGTAACGTGGTTAGGCGCGCGGTCTACACTTGTAGACCATTTTATTTTTTGTTTAAAAAAAACATATTTATATTTTTAAAAACCAAATATCTTATGTTATTTATTTGGTTGTATTTAAAAGTTATTTACACATTTTTTTCAAATTATTATTGTTTTAGTAAGTGTTAAAGGTAAAAGAAAAATGATATACAATTCTACAAATATTTTACATCTGTACGGTAATTTGTAAAAAAAAAATAAAAATAACTTAACAAACTTTCTGAAACTAAAACATTTGTTTTTTTAACATGTACGATTATAAAAAAAAACACCTAAATTAAAAGAAAAAAATATTATAAAATTTTACTCGAAATCATGCAATATTTTAGTAACTCATGCGCCTTGTACATGTGCTCTTTGCAATCGTAGTTATGATATTTTGAGCATTTTTTTTTTCGATTTATTTTCCCTTCTTATGCACATTTAGTGTCCAAAGTAATTTTTAGTTTTATAGAACAGAAAATTACCTTATTTATCAAAAACATTACGTATGAGCTCTTTCATGCCCAAAAAGACTCGTGCCAGTGTCTTCCTATAAACTGCTATTTTTTTTGGTGGTAAAGACATATTGTATCTTTAATTTATCTTTAAACTAATAAACTAACTTTGAAAAACAATATTCACAAAAAAAAAACCATAAAAACTTACACAAAATAAAAAAATGCAAAAATAAAAAAGGTAACGTGGTTAGTCGCGCGGTCTACAATCGTAGACCAGGCAGGTTTCAATATGAATAAAAACAATATTATACCCATTCAAAGTGTGAATTATTACTGATCTAATAGATTGATGCATAATGCACAGCTACTCGAAGGGGCGCAAGCGTAAACACTCCGTGTAAAAAGTTACCCAGCTAAAAAAAAGCATGGTCTACGATCGTAGACCGCGCGCCTAACGAAGGGTTAGTAACTAACGTAATTAATAATAATAATAATCACGGTCCAAACTCTAATCACGGTCCAAACTCTAAAATAAAGACTATTTTGATTATTCATCAGCCTTAGAACGATTAGAGAAGGGCAGTGAGACTATTAGTAATTGACTCAGTCGAAGTGGATTCCAGGGATATGTGGAATATGCAAGAGGGTGCGTTAAAGATTAATAGTGTACTCTAAGGGATTTAGACATGCAGAGGGTCCTGTTTTATGAAAGGATGTGTAGAAAATGATCGTCCTTATTCAACGGGTTGAAATTATTTCGATTTATCGTAAAATATGCTCTTGAACTAATAGGGTAACTACACTGTAAAAACTGCATGTAAAATAATGTAAAAATACATGAATTTACATAGTACGGAATAGTAAATTTACTATTTTGGACTATGCATAATTCATGAATTTATGTAAAATAATGTAAAATAATGTAAAATAATGTAAAATAATGTAAAATAATGTAAATGAATGTAAAAGAATGTAAAAGAATGTAAAATAATGTAAAAAAATATATTTACATTGATTTACATATTTTTACATGATTTTACAATGTCGGGCTATGTTATTTTAAGACACGCGTGCGCTTTGGACAATAACCAAGAAGGCGTCGCATCATAAGACGGACCGTTTAATATTGTTATTGTTAGAGAGATAGCGACGCATGCTGCTAGGTTAAAGTGTTAAAAGTGTAAAAAAAGGTAAATATTATTTATGTACGATATTTAAATGCTTTATTTGTGGCCTAAAATTTACATTCATTATAAATTACGATCTTTATCAACCAATAGATCTTTAAAGAAAGATGTAAGCAGTTTATACTCGTATTAAGGGTGCAAATCGTTTGGTTTATTAAACCAAATGAACTTTACGCTATGATATTTCAAAAAAATTTCTAAGTAGTAAATATTTTTTTTCAAATTTCAAGTCTCTATGTCAAAAAGTCCAAACCATTCTGGACTATGTAATTTTTAGCGTTCCGGTCTATGCAAAATATTACCATTCTGGACTATGTAATTTTTAGATTTCCGGTCTATGCAAAATATTACCATTACGGACTATGTAATTTTTACCATTACGGTCTATGGCAACATATTACCATTTACGGACTATGTAATCTAATGTAATTTATTTTTACCGTGTAGTCCAGTCCTAGTGTTCTGTGAGTCCAGTTATCGGACACGACCTAATTATTGGACACTTTTTCATATTTTTGTAAAAATACTATTTTCAAAGCGATTACGGAGATTTCCACCAGAGCTTGGAGACTGGTGGGCAACACAAAATCGCCCTAAAACAGTTTTCGGCCGTGAATCATACGCTATTTTTTTATTCAATTGTTATACCTTAATAAAGAAATTTGTTTTTCGTTAATTGATTAAAAAATATTTAATAATTTTAAATTATTTCATTTTTAAATTTAGTAATAAAATTTACATATTTTTTAAAGAATTATTTAACAAGAATCCTATGAATTTTATCTATTTCCGCTCCGCTTAGATTTTCAAGATGCGACTTTTTCATAAAAGTTTTATAAATTTTCAAATAGTGCGAGGCTATAATAGTCTTTTCTACCGTGGTGTATATATTATTTTTTTCGCTACTAGCGTATTTATTCTTATTATTTAACATTTTTATATCAATAATAAACCAAAATGTTTGCTGGATCTTAACCGCGCAAAACAAGTAGCCTTTGAAATCGCCATTTCTGAAAACAAATGAATATATTGATTTATTCACTGAAAGTTGACAGTTCTGGTGGGTGGCATTTTGATATTTTTAAAATGTGTAAAACATCGCTAAGTTGTTTATTTACTTAATAATATATTATACTCTATTATAATTAATTCACTTATAACATTTGCCATGCTCATTTTTTATACAATGGCAAAATATTGTTGCATTTTGTCCATTAAAAATTTTAATCAATGACATGTCTTTGCAGTTCAAGGAAAATCAAGTGGCAGATATCAATTGTTTATAAAATTTACTTCTACTAGGAGAGAAATAGTTATTTATGGTACTAGTGGGTAAAGTAAGATATTGCCCATGAGAAAATTAACCTGCGAGGCTTCAGCCAAGCAGGTTAATTGTCGAGAGGGTAATATCGGTTTACCCATGAGTGCCATACAAGGTTTTATCCAATAAATAGCTTAGGAATTCAATTTTTATTAAAAATTATAATGACATTTACAAGAAAATAATTTGACAAATGACAGTTGAGTGGCTAAAATAAATAATTATCCACTCAATAAAGTAAAAGCCACGCGGGGGTTATTATTAAGTTTATCTATTTAAAATAAAGCTGGTAATTGTCCTTTTATCTGTATGTATTGGATAAAAATTATTATTGCTATAGGTGAAGAAAATTGATTTCACAGTCTGAAAACATGATAAATAATGGTATGTTCTAAAGCTAGTAAAAAATGTTTGCTTCAGTAATTTAAGCTAGAGCACTTCATTGTATGAGAGCAAATGGTCTCGAGATATCTTACATTTGACAGTGCAGCCAGTTTCTCGATTTCTAATTACAATTGCCTCAATTTCATCAAATGATAAATTCGACTATAGACGTTGGTGAGTCTGAATATTCATGCAGATTTACTTGAAGGACCACAGGACAACGACACTCATGAAATAAAGCAAATAATAATAGTTTCATCGTTTAATACAGCGTTAAAAATATTATTTTTTTTAGCTTTAAATAGAATAAAAATTAACTGAGTGAAAGCGTGAGACAATAAAAATTAAATAGAATCTATAATTTATTTGAGGCGTATATATATTTACAGTATTATTAATTTGAGCCATTTCGCCTCAATGACTATTTATATCGATAAAAAATCTAAAACAGAAAATAATATTAAAATGTTCTTATCAGGCGCACATATTTCTAGATGCGCTGTTAAGGTATTGCGTTTAAAATAATACTTATCTGCTATATCTTCTTTACCTAAAAAATATTATTAGTCAATACCTTACCAAAGTTTAAAAATTTTGCCTAAATAAAGAATTTTCAATAAAATTCCTGATAAATCGTTAACTTCTAACGTTTCGGGATCTAATCTGATCTCCTTTTCAAAGAAAATTATTAGTTTTTGAAAGAATTTGTGCAATATTTGGCTTTATCAATCAAAATAGGTGCGCCTGATAAAAACATTTTAATTTTATTATCTGTTTTAGATTTTTTATCGATATAAATAGTCATTGAGGCTCAAATTAATAATACTGTAAATAAAAATTAAGTTATACCCCCTCTGATTTTGGGAAAAATAGATTCGCCCGAGACCGCGACAGGGCGTGTTGGTCAAAACAAAATATTACAAAATATTCTCAGTAAAGTGATAAAATAGGTAAATTCACCACTATATTGACTGGCAAAATAGTACCTAAATACAGCCGCATTTTTCAAAATAATTTTTTGACAATCAAGAAGAAAATGGAAGAAATAACAAAAAAATCCTAAAAAAAGATACCGAAACATCATTTAAAATAATTTTATTTAAAAAATACAATTTTAGGTATTACCAGCTCAGGTAATGTCAAATTTTATTTTTATAGCACATTAATAACGTAATGAAGAAAAATATTTTTTTATAATTTGAAATAAATAGATACTCTAAAAAAAATCTTGTAAGACGTAAAATGATAGTCAGTTTAACCTAAATGTCAAAAGTTATCAATGTGTAATAAAATAGTTATTTATGGTACTAGTGGGTAAAGTAAGATATTGCAATATCGGTTTACCCATGAGTGCCATACAAGGTTTTATCCAATAAATAGCTTAGGAATTCATATTTTGATTAAAAATTTTAATTACATTTACAAGAAAATAATTAGACAAGTTACAGTTGAGTGGGTAAAATAAATAATTATCCACTCAATAAAGTAAGAGCCACGCGTGGGTTATTATTGAGTTTATCTATTTAAAATAAAGCTGGTAATTGTCTCATTATCTGTATGTATTGAATAAAGTAATTTTTAAACCACTAATCATAGCTGTCTTGATTTAATTTTTTACTAAGATAGATTCTGCGCTGAGTTTAGAATAATTTTTAAGTCAACAAAATGCAGAAGGAGAAACATGTAGTCAGAAATAGATACTGTTAAATAAAATAAAAAATATAATTTGAAGTATAAATCAATTGTGTGGTGGTTTTTGGGTGTCGGGCTTTTAAACAACCATAAAACTTGTTTTTTTAATTTATTATTTGGACGTTTCGATTCTTGTTTGAATCGTTTTCAACAATAAAAATAAATTGTTAAGCTTTGGTTTTAGTCAAATTTTGATTATGCCATAGCATTTTCAGTGCTTGTAGTGGTTTTATACATAAGAATACATCAGTCGAAAAATTGCAAAAATAGAGACGTCATTTAATTTTAATCTTGTTTAAAAGCCCGACACCCAAAAACCACCACACAAAAAATAAAAAATAGGTACTTTTTGAATGAATGAACTGTAATTAAAGATAAAGATCTTCTGACTAGATTTCTTCTAGAGCGCGCGATAGCATTTTGGGAGAGTAGTTTGACTATATATTCATCATAAGTTCATAGCTTTGATTGGTGATATTTGTGCGAGAGTACAATACACGCGGAAAACACACACCATACGTGCTGAAAAGCAATTAAATACTAATTACTGACTAAAGCCGCATCGTTGACACATGTCTGGTGCCTTGTTCGCAAGATCACGAGCCAAGAAAAAAAATTATACACACTACAGACATGCTTGGCGACAACAAAATAAGAAAAATTAAATTATAAATAATAAAAAATAATTTTTTCTTAATTTTAAGAAAATAGGGAAGATTAAACAGTCTTTACCTGGGCTCCTCATGTATGTGTGAGGGACATGAAATGTAATCAATAGATTTCATACGAGAGATGGTCTCTGTTAGGGCCACTCCAAGATCTTGGGGGGCCTGTGGGAGACCGGATCTGGAGTACGGGGGTGATTAGAGAGGGATTTAACTGAACCTGCATGCATGCACATGAATCCAGGAAGCCCAAGGGTCTTTAATACTATTTGGGTAAATACTGTTCTGTTCTTTGTACCTAAATACGCATATATAGCAAAGAATTATTTTTTTTTTAATTTTTAATGAAAAAATAAATAAATTATGATCAATTATGATATATAATCCAGTTTCCCATATTTATTTGTTTACTTTTTATTTTCTCATAAAAGAAAGTATTGTGAAAAAAATCATTTTTTTTTGCTTAAATCACCTTATTTTTTCCTGAACCGTCGAGAACAATCAAAATAAGAGTGCCCAGAAATCCGGTTTTCATTTTATTTTAAAGGTCTTATCCCCAAAGATGTTCATTAGGGGGAGTAGATTACCACTCTATTTTTTCAGAGTTAAAAAAATGTTGTTATAGGTCACTATAGGCCACGCACAGCAGTTTTTTGTAAAAAAAAATCAATGTGAGTAGAAAAAGTAAATAATTGGCCAGGGGAAAAAAGAGCCACCTTAAACCAGTCTTTGGACTAATTATTAATAACTTGTTGATGATCTTGACATTAATATCTTGATCTTCATTAACAAATATTGTACTAGTAAAATATTTTTCTACGACTGCTTTAGAATGTAAGCAAATACACACACTTTTTAAAAAGAATAAATCCATTCTAGCTCTAGATATGGTATTAATATTCCGTATTAACTGCTAGAATGAGCACATGTAGTGCCATCTCTTGTTGATAAAAGTAAAGAAAACTGTAGCAAAATTAGCATGAAATATTGAATAATTTAATGCAATTTAAAGTTTTGCGTTAAAATTACATAAAGTTTATTAGTTTTTCTTAATATTTGACCAGTATTGTTAAATATTTAAACCTGATATATGTCACAACAATCTGACATAACCTTCAAATTTTGCATTATAATTTGTAAATATGTGCTAAAATTAAATAAAAATCCTTTTTAACTACTGATTTGATAAAATTATTAAATAACACTAATTGCTTTATTTAAAAATATGTGTTTTGTTGCATTTACAGTGTCGAGTCACAAAAAATATTGTTTTTTACCTTGTCCGCAGTTTAAAGCCATACAGTGTTTCATATTTGCAGTCGAAGAAAAAGTATAGTCTACAACAGGTATGGAATAGTCATTCCTCGCTCGCGGGACCGTCATACTCTCCTGCCGGCTCGTATGACAAACTTTCCGCTCGCGCGGAATTATGTCCATTTCATACTAGTTATAGAATATACTATTCTCGCAAGATTATTTTTACACAAACCCTCGATATTTAATATCCCTAATTTAATATCGATGACATATTAAATACTTGGCATACTAATTTTGTCTAATATATTTAACTTAAGTTTGTTTTGATACAATATAATCAAAAATTTATGAATAAAAACGATTAAAGGTAATTTAAATACAATTAGATACCTAAAATAAAAAGTATATGGGACTTACATAGTTATATTAGGTTATTAGGTATTTATAAATATATACTTAATATTTTTTATCCAATACAAACATATAATAAGACAATGGAGCTCTCTACAACTAGAATTATGAAACAAAAGACGTCTACCCTATCTCTATCTCATTTTTGCTACACTTTCCAGCCAACCAAATAAATACTGTATTTGTTTTTCATACAACAAATACAGTATTTATTTGGTTGGCCGGAAAGTGTAGCACTGAGCGGCACGAACGAACATAGCTAATGTGAATCTGTAGAATAAGATAAAATTTAGATGGCGCCAGTAATTTCTTTAATAAAAATAATATAGTTACACTTTTCGCCCGGCCAAGTAAATATTGTATTTGTTCAACAAAGAACAAATACAGAATTTGTTTGGTTGGGTGGAAGTGGGAGTGTATGTATGTCTTCTATCCTTTTTGGGTAGAACTTTTGTCCCTGTCTAATCTAACGGGAGAAATCGCCATTATTAACTTTTTTTACTTTACATTCAAATTATTTTCTTGTAAATACCATTAAAATGTTTAATAAAAATATGAATTTCTAAGCTATTTATGGGATAAAACTTTGTATGTCACTCGTGAGTAAACTAATATTGCCCTCTCTAAAATAAACCCACTCTGCCTCCAGCCTCGTCGGCTAATTTGCCCATGGGCACGGTCCTAGTTTCCTTTCTCGTACCACAAATAATTCTCGACCCCGGAGGTAGACGACACCATGTCACAAAATAGTTCTTTATGGTACTAGTGGGTAAAGTAAGATATTGCCCATGAGAAAATTAACCTGCGAGGCGTCAGCCAAGCAGGTTAATTTTCGAGAGGGCAATATCGGTTTACCCATGAGTGTCATACAAGGTTTTATCCAATAAATAGCTTAGGAATTCATATTTTTATTAAAAAATTTTAATGACTTTTACAAGAAAATAATTTGACAAGTGACAGTTGAGTGGGTAAAATAAATAATTATCTACTCAATAAAGTAAAAGCCACGCGGGGGTTATTATTGAGTTTATATATTTAAAATAAAGCTGGTAATTGTCTTATTATCTGTATGTATTGGATAAAGGTAATTTTTCAGGAAAGCAAGTTTTCGATTCTTTTTTAACATTTAATGCATGGGCATGGTGTTGTTTTCCATTGTAATATTTCCGTTATTTATAGTAACTTTACATAGTGCGGCAGACTAACATCTCTACTCTAAGTTTCTCTACTCCCTAACATCCCTACTCCATAACATCCCTACTCCACAACAACTCTACTCCGTAACATCTCTACTCCATAACATCTCTACTCCGTAACAACTCTACTCCACACTTTATGCACTTTATTAGCCACTTAATAATAAATGAGCAGTTCAAAGAACAAAGAATCTTCTTCTTCTAGATTATTTAACTTTTTTCCTAGAAAACGTTTATCTTTAAATGTAAATCTAGAACAATCATAAATGAATTATTCTAAAAGCAACAATGACCGCGTACTCTTAACATGCACTAATATATAAGTAATTAATAAACTGAATTCATTTTTGACAGTGACTTAGCATGACAAATATTCTTTTGAGTTAAGAATAGTGGCTTATCGAGTGTCTATAGTGTGGAGTAGAGTTGTTACGGAGTAGAGAGGTTATGGAGTAGAGATGTTACGGAGTAGAGTTGTTGTGGAGTAGGGATGTTATGGAGTAGGGAGATTAGGGAGTAGAGAAATTTAGAGTAAAGATGTTAGTCTGCCCATAGTGCCCTGTACCTCTTATAAAGTGCGTGCATTAAGTCTGGAATCACTCGAATAACTTTTTAGTTACAAGTAAAATACAAAAATCCTCGGACAGGTCGATTTATATTTTTAATTCTGCAAATTTTGGTCTAAAAAAAGTTATCAAAATTGGCACCCCCTTGCACCCTCACCCCCCAACTTTTTTTTTCAAATAGCAACCTACCCCTTGTGATACATCATTGGAAAGGTAATTTAATAAGCTTTCCAACAGTCTATGATAAAGCCTAATTTGTTAAAGGGTCTATGAAAAAACGCATGTTTTATTTAAACATTGTTTGTGTGAAATATTACGCATAATATGGTAATTGTTGCCCTATTTCCTACTTGACACCTTCCTGAGAATCTAAATAAGGTTGTTTTAAACTTATTGTAATATTTTATACCCTGTTGAAAAATGCAATTTTTTTTCTTTTTATTGACCAATTTTATGTTTACTATTTAATCGATTTTAATCCCGTTTTTTACTGTCCACTGTCAAAGAGCTGAAGGACATCAATTTGAACATTTATAGTGAACTAAAGTTATACTTTACCTGTCTTTATAATAAACTAAATTGTGCATTTTATCATTAGCCCTTTACCAAATTAGGCTTTATTATACACCGTTGGAAAGCTTATTAAATTACCTTTCCAACGAAATGTCACAAGGGGTAGGTTGCTATTTGAAAAAAAAAGTTGGGGGGTGAGGGTACAAGGGGGTGCAAATTTTAATAACTTTTATTACACCATAATTTGCAAAATTAAAAATAAAAATCGACCTATCCGAGGGTTTTTGTGTTTTACTTGTAACTAAAAAGTTAATCGGGTGATTCCAGACTTAATGCACGCACTGTATAAAGCCAAAAATACACATCAAGGACATGGTCATGTCCAAAATGATCAAAATTTGCGTTAAGTAATACTTGAACGTTCCCTAACTTTGTTCTGTTATGTTTTACTGTAACAACTTGTATTTAATAACAAATGTTGCCTGGAGTTCCAAATAGGCAAAAACGTTTAGTATTCACTACGGTAACAAATTTTCAGTGTAGAAGAAGGGTTTATCTTAAACACATTTTATCATGCCAGCTCATATCTGAACAGTCTTTATGCAGTATTTTTAATAGAATGCCTCTGGGCATAACAGACATAACGTTGTTTGTGATTTTTTTGGTTTGAAGGTACACAGACTTTGAAAAAAATTATAGACAATGGAATTAAATGTTTGACTAATTACATTATGTTAATAACATATGTATATGCAGACTTTTATGTCTTCGGATTATGAAATACGAGAAAAAGATAAGTAATTAAAATTAAGTATTGATAAAAAATTGTCTACATAATGTTGGTTTTTAGTAACAATATAAAAGATGGGCTACCAAAGTAAGTGCCAAGCTATTTTTTAACTAAAAAGGATGAAATAAAATTAGTTATTTATGGTACTAGTGGGTAAAGTAAGATATTGCCCATGAGAAAATTAACCTTAATTTTCGAGAGGGCAATCAGGCCTATTCACATGTACCATTGAGATTGAAATGTGTGGCAATATTGACGAAAATTGCAAGGTCATTTACGTCAACTGTATTGAAATTGCATGGTATTGTAATTTTTGTCAATATTGAATAGATTTCAATGGTACATGTGAATAGGCCTGAATATCGGTTTACCCATGAGTGCCATACAAGGTTTTATCCAATAAATAGCTTAGGAATTCATATTTTTATTAAAAATTTTAATGACATTTAAAAGAAAATAATTTGACAAGTGACAGTTGAGTGGGTAAAATAAATAATTATCCACTCAATAAATTAAAAGCCACGCGGGGGTTATTATTGAGTTTATCTATTTAAAATAAAGCTGGTAATTGTCTTATTATCTGTATGTATTGGATAAATAAATACGCATACCGTTAATATAAAGTATAGCCAAGATCTCGGTTTGTTTGTAAACAAATACTAGGTATATTCAGGCCTGAACAATAACAATAACCAGTATCTTTTATTGTTGTCTTTGTTAGAACAAAGCTGTGCGAGTAAGACAGACGAATGTATATGTTGGCTACGTTTTTGTCAGTTTTTACGAATGATATGCCTATTCTAGTTATTAGTTCGTTGGACGTATACATTGTATGGAAATGAAGAGAAATTCTCTTAGACAAGTAAGCATATTATATCTAAATTCGTTTTTAAATAGTCGGCTGTGAGCTTTAATCGCGAAATTACATATTATTAAGCAATTTCGCATCATATGTAAGGCAGTTTATCATCTTCAGCTGCTAATTAACCTGTTTTGGTATTGCACCGTCAAATTGTGGCAAGTTAGCACGGTGCAATTACAAAATGTACTATTACCGGCCACCTTTGACCCAAACACCACGGTGGTCGACCTGTCAAAACGATACAGCACTATAAAGAAGATATAAAATGGAAAAAACCTTATTTCTGTTTTAGCTTTAATAGATAGATAAGTATGTTTTTATTTGATCGTATCTAAAAGCGCCACTTTTTGTATAATAAACGTGTACGAAAAGTTTAATTTTTCGGCCCAGACCGAAAAGTCCAAAAAAGTTCAAAAGTCCAAACCAAAAAGTCGACGATTCTGAATCGCAATTAGTAAAACTATACAGGGTGTTCCATTAAAAAAATATAAGTTTTATTGAAAAAAAAATGATTTGTCAAGTATTAAAGAGCTCCATTGGTTAATAATTGAATAGAACGCTGTTTCATACTTTTCCTAAGAAAAGTACTAAGCCAAGAATAATTTTGCATATTTCAAAGTTAACTAGATTTAATGTTAAAATTTAATTAAAAAATTACACTTTCTGTCAAAAATTGACAAATTATACATGGTTGTACTCAGAATTAAATTCTGAATCGCAATAAGTAAAACTATACAGGGTGTTCCATTTAAAAATCAAAAGTTGAGATAATTTCCGGCGAAACCGGAAGTGACAGATTTTTTTTACAATATCAAAAAACGCAGTTCGTCAATTATTTATATCCTCTAAATGTCATTTTGATAAGTTAATAAACAAAAAGTTATAGGGGTCTACCAGTATTTTGTCCCACCCGGCATATGAAAGATAAATAGAGGAAAAACTTTTTTTTTCGGGGTCTCTATCATAGAAAAAAAAACAAATAGTTATAACAACATTGTTTTTTATATTGATATATACAAACTATTTGACAGGAAGGATTAGAGAGCCTTAATGTAACGTTTCCTACCAAGAAAGCGAGTGGACACAATAAAATATGGTAAAAATTGTTATTTGTTTGTTGGTAACAATGTTTTGGCATTCGATGTCACAAATTACATGAGGGCACATTTTCAAAGCAAAGTTTTATTAAATGATAGTCTAAGTCGGAAGAAAATGGATTCAATTTATTTAAAACTTTATTTGGTAATAACAGAATGAAGAAAGAATATGATTAATCCAACTGGAGAACAAAAAAAGTTAAAAACTATGTGAGCTATGACAAACAAGTCATACTACACTGTAAAAATATGTCATGATTAATAACCTTAAAAATATATGTTAACAAATTTATAACTAGAAGAGAAACTTGGCATATCCGCAAAAGGCTAAAAACACATCTGCGGGTTTGCCATTTTCATAGATTTTAAATAATAATAATAATAATTTATTATTTCCATGGACCTACACAAGGTAGGTATCGGAATTGTCAAAATATATAAATAATTTACATAATATAAAATACAGTACAAATATATCACAGTAAAATAACTAAATATAGTATACATTAAAATAAATATTATATACAAGATTTTTCAATAATTGTTTTAATTAAAAATTCATCAACTGAATAAAATGCAAATTTCTTTAACATACATCTTATTGAGCTTTTAAGTTGTTCAAGGCTGCCTGTTAATTTGTAATTTTGGGGTAAATGATTGTATAATTTTATTCCTAGTGCTTTAGGTCCTTTACTATAGACCAAACCTCTGGAGAAGCCAACATTGCACAACTATGGGGTAATTTATATGAAAATCTCAGCAACTTATATGACGATAACTACCTGATTAACCTAGCCTGTGAGGATTATGTAGCCTGCCTTGTTAAGCCTACTGATGTAAGGTTAGCTATCTCTCAGTTAAAGCAAGGTAAAGCCGCTGGTTGGGATGGTCTTTGCCCAGAACATATAATTAACGCTGACCCTATATTGCACTCTATTTTAGCGTTATGTTTTTCTTCAATGCTTTCTCATGGTTATGCACCTCTTACGAAGACGATAATTACACCCATCGTTAAAAAAAAAAGTGGGGATATTTCTTCTTCGGCTAATTACCGGCCTATTGCTATTTCTACTACGTTTTCTAAAGTACTTGAACTAATCATACTCAATAGATGTAGGCCCTTTTTCCAAACCAGTGACAACCAGTTCGGTTTTAAAAGATCTATGGGAGCTGTAGATGCAATTTTTTTATTGAAAGAAACAGTTAGCTACCACCTTAAGAAGAAAACTCCTGTGTATGCAATATTCCTGGATTTAAGTAAGGCCTTTGATAGGGTTCATCATGTGAAGTTAATCAGAGCCTTAATAAGTCGGAAAGTACCTAGCTATGTTTGCCGCTTCTTACAAAGTTGGAACTCCAAAGCCACGGCATCTGTTCGCTGGGGATCTGCCACTTCATCTGACTTCAGTCTACGCAACGGTGTACGACAAGGAAGTTTAATTGCTCCTGATGCCTTCAATGCCTACATTGACGACCTTCATACTCTCCTGGCTAAAGCCCCTGCTGGATGCTTTCTTGGTGGCCTAAAAGTCAACTGCATCAGCTACGCCGATGATATGGTCCTTCTTTGCCCCTCACTTCAAGGTCTACGTATGCTTATAAAAATATGTGAAGACTTTGCCAAATCACGTTCTCTTAAATACAATAGTAATAAGAGTAAAGTTTTAGTGTTCAAGTCCACAAATTATAGAGACCTCTGTGTTCCTCCTGTTTATTTAAATAACTCTGTTGTTGAACGCGTGTTCGAAATCAAATACCTAGGTCACGTTATCAATGATATGCTAAGTGACAACTCTGACATTCAGCGTCACAAGAAAAACCTTTGTGCCCGCGCAAACATGTTAGCTAGAAAATTCTCTAAGTGCTCTGCCGAGGTTAAGAACTCTCTTTTCAGGACATTTTGTTCTAACGCATACTGTGGTGAAATTTGGCTTGATCATACGGTGGCCTCGTGGCGAACTCTTCGCGTATGCTATAATGATGCATATCGCATTATCCATAGACTACCGCGCTATAGTAGTGCCTCGGAAATGTTTGCCTCTGCCCGAATAGATACCCTGGATGCTCTGAGACGCAAGTTGCTCGCCTCTTTTGTGAAGCGGCTACTCTCCAGTCCTAATGTTTTCCTAAAAGCGTTTGTATCTTCGAACTGCTTTTGGGTTTCTGCACAAATCGCCACTTGGCGACGCCTTTGTTTCTTACAAGTGACCTAATCATTTTATTTATTTATAAATTATAATTATTTTGTTTTGCTTTATTTTATTTTTAATCATTTTATTATTTTGTAGTATATGGCCATTGTGCTGTAATAAAAAATTATTATTTACTGACCTGAACTAGTCTATTCTTAGGCTGATAAAGATTATTTGAATTTCTGGTTTCATATTGGTTTATGTTCCCACATAGTTCAAAAGTTCCAATATTTTTTTCTAACATACACAAGCAGACTTAAAATATATAGGCATGGAAGTGTAAGAATACCATGCTGTTTAAAGTAAGGCACAAAAAGACTGATTAAATGGTAAATTGAACATGTCCGTAAAATTCTTTTTTGCATTACAAAAATTTTGTCAATATGACTTGAATTACCCCAACAAATAATTGAGTAGCGAATTTACACATGCATAATAAAAAGTTAAAAGCGTATCCTTATTTACAAATCTTCTAAGTTGTAATACTGCAAAATTTTTACTTGTTAGTTGTTTTACTACACTATCAATATGGTCACTCCATGTAAGATGTGGATCCAAAATTACTCCTAAAAATTTCACACTACTTCTTTGTTCAAGTGATTTATCAGCAGCTCTAACCAAAAGACTGTAGTTAAGATTTGTGCGGTTTGGGGAAAAATGTAATAGACCAGTCTTGGCTGGGTTTAGTACAAGGCCATTTCTGCTACACCATGCACTCATTTGCTTTATACAGTTAGAAGAACTTATACTCAGCTCATTGATGTCTTTAGCTTTAACAATTGCATTGGTATCATCTGCATAAAGAGTCAAGGAACCGTCAACGTTTTTTATAATATCATTAACCCTTAACTGCTGTTGTGGGGTCTGAGCGGACCCCAGCGAAGGTAATTTTCCTCACCACATGTAGGTAAGCGACCGATCTGAGTTGAGACTCCCGGTACCTTCATGTCAGTATGAGAGTAACATTGAGTGGTGCTTGTATCGCGGTCGCTCTGTTAGTTACGTCAGAAAACAACACTTGGGCTCTGTTCATACCCCACAACGTAATTAACGTAAGTTTATTGAACATATATATTTTTTTAAATTTTAAAATATTACTAATTTTAGGGGTTTTAAAAATGGCTTCAACGTCTAAAAAGAATGTTAGAGCTACAGATTCAGATTTTGAGACCACAGTAGAACAGTGGTTTCGAGAAATAGACGAAGAAAAAAAACAGCGAAGCGCTGAAGATCCTGACTTGGATAATAGTGGATAATAGTGAATTACAAAGTGAACATGATACTAAAGACATATAGAGACTACAAAATTATCCAGGAATAATTATGTTTTTAAATAGTACAAAAGGGGGTGTACAGCTTAGATAAAAAATGTGTAACTTTTTCAACAAGCAGACAACGCGTAGATGGCCCCTGGAACTTTTTTTTTGAATTTTAAATATTTCGTAATATATTTTGCACTCTCTTTTTGTGATAATTCCCAAATATTACGCTTTTGACTTACTCAGCAACTGACAAGACCATACTTAGAGCAAAGACTTGCAAATGAAATGATACCAAGACAGTTAAGATTTACAATAGGAAGGATTTTGAAGAAACCTGTTTCTCATCAAGAACCCAGAGTAGAAAATGTTGGTCCCAAACCATGCTATTTGTGTCCTAGATCAAAAAACATAAAAAGTAATATAGTTTGTATCATTTGGGAGGAACATATTTGAACAAAGTGCCGTCGCAATGTCTGTCAAGAGTGTATGAAAGACTGAAATTTCTTAAAATTCACTTTTTGTGAAAATCCAGAATTTTTTTTAATTTTTATGTTTATCTTATTTTTATTTTTGTTTTATACTTTTTCTTAAGAAAGGTGATAAAAAAACTTAAGTTTCTTTACTCAGTTTTTATATTTGACTAAAATACCAAAGCATTTAAATAGTTCGGGTTTTTAGTTAACTCTTTCAATGTTGTTTATTTTTTTTGTTAAAATTTATTTTGTTTTTATCTTTGGTGGTTTTTAAGCTTAAGATACTACAAATAAATTATTTTTTACACTAATATTGTTTTAATTATCTTTCCATTCAAACTTATATGTGAAAATAAAATGGGGTCCGCTGGAACCCCACAACGTAATGTATGTAGCAAAAATATCACAACAGCAGTTAAGGGTTAATAAAGATTATGAACAGTAATGGACCCAGTATACTTCCTTGAGGAACTCCGGTCAGAACTGGTTTTAAATCAGATTTTATGGGGACCCCGTTTTTAATTATTTTAATATATTGTCTTCTTCCTGTTAAGTAAGACTTAATGCTGTAATACGCTGATGTCTCCACTCTTATTCTTGACAGAAAACGTTACATTAAGGCACTATTTTTTGGGATCTCCGAGCTTAAAGCTTTTTTTTTAAAGAAAGCGATCGCAATATCTACAGAAACAATTTTTAGCCAATATAACTATTAAATTAAAGTAAACAATTTAAAGATTAGCTAATAATTATTACCCGTACTTGCTAGTTAGCGTTAGTGTTCGGTAAACATATCAAAATTGAATATATCCAATAATAACACGTTTAAAATGAGTGCGGCATCATAAACTCTTTTTCCAATTTACTTAATTTTCAATAAGTAAAAGTAAAATAATAAGTTATTTTTTCCAAAACCTTGAGTATATTTAAAAACTTTCAAAAAATTCACCAATGGTTGTGTGGGGCAGGCAGTTTCCGCGGCGTTTAGTACTTAATGGCTTTGCAAAAATGGTTTACTTTTAAATATTAAAAAAACAAAATTTATGACACTTGGAAGTAAAAATAATTTAAAAAATATGAAAGATAATAATGTCAAATTAAATATAAAAATTAATGAGGATCTAATAGATGAGGTAGATAAATTTAAGTATTTAGGGGTTTATTTAGATAAGGAGTTAAATTTTAAGGAGCATATTAAGAATTTAAAATACAAAATTAGTAAAAAAATTGGTATTCTATACAGGTTAAATAATAAAATCTCTATGTTTACAAGATTAACTATTTACAATTCTATAATTTTGCCTCATTTTACGTACTGTGCTACACTATTTTTTATTTTAAAGGAGGAACAAATACGTGATCTGCAGAAATTACAGAATAGGGCCATGAGAGCCATTTTTGTGTAAAAAGCGAACGCCGATCACAGCAATGTTAGATACCCTAAATTTTTTAAATATTAAACAGACAATTTACTATAAAATATTAACTTTTATTTATAAATTAAAAAATAGAATGCTTCCAAATTATTTATATAATCATATTAATTTTGTTCATGAAGTTCATGACCACCACACTAGGCATGTTATGTTTTATGTTTTATGTTTGTTTTTAACCTCGTACTATTCTACTTAATTAAGCATCCCCTAAGTCCAGGACTTGTGTGGGCTAGTAGTAGAGGGAACCACCGGCTTTAATTGACTTTCGAACCAATATATCTAGGGAGTACGCCTTCGCCAAATTTCAATTATTAATTAACTGAAAAAGGCAATCGGCGCCAGTGAGGTTTGAACTCACGATCATTAGATCAGTGTCAGGCTATATCGATGCCATTGACCACTGAGCTAAATCTCCCATAGAAACGATTTTTATATAGGTAATTCGGAAAGTGATACTGTATTTAAATTTGGGTTTCGTTTGTATAATGAAATGCCAAATGACATAAAGGATAGTCATAGTTTAGGTATTTTTAAATGTAAATGTAAATTATATGTTAGGGAGAAATATTAAATTGTGTTATTTTTTTTTATTGTATTGTATGTATGTATGAAATTGTATTTTAAAACTTGTGTTAAAGAGCATTTTTTTCTGCTAATAAAGAGTTAAATATAATATAATTCGTCTGGATAAAGCGTGGGTTCGAGTCCCCACAGTGGAGAACAATTTTTCATTTATGCGATGTGATTCAGTATTTGCCCTGAGTGCAAGTGACATTATTATGCATTACTCGAGGCATTACTGTGGTATTATCCCCTCCTTCAATGCAACTTTTTTTGTGTCATCATCCAAACCCGCAATTTTTTCAATTAATATCTGATAAATATTGTTCGTGGTTCGGATTCTAGTTTAAACTGTATAGCTCCACCATGAAACTGGTTTCGTAAATAAACCAAATGATGAGCAGTTATCGGAATATACTCAGTTATGACTCATCAACGTTAAAAATAAACACAGAAACACGGAATAATTTTGCCGAATTATGAGGGAAATTTTTATAAAGGTCACTAAATCGAAACATTTGACGACTAATTTGTTACACACAACAATATTGACTATACATATTAACTATAAATATGTATATATATCGGTGTTTTTCGAAGAAAATAAAAATGTAAATATTTAAAACCTCGCGTCAACGCTAGAATCGACGCGGCGCCTATGCGAGCACTAGAAATTCGCCGATGAATGATGATGAGAAAAGATATTTTCCTACGATCCCCTATGAAAATGACAATTAGTACACGCTTTTTTTCTTTAGAAAACACCTTATATCACACTTGTTCGATATTTTCATATCACCCTAGTTTGATATTTATGTATGTAGGTTTTCCTAATTTTGTTTTGATATTTACGTTGTAAATTCTACGAATTTTACTCACCTCGTTTTATATGCCATTTTCCACCTTTCATTACAGACTTTTTTTATGTTTTTTATGTTTTTCAATCCAAATATTTCTGTTTTTCATGTCAATAATAAAAACTATAGTTATAACCTTACTATTTTGATCCAGGTCAATATAAAAATATGTTTTATTAATGTCTAGATTTTATAAAAATTACTTAATTTGGGATTTAGTTCAATATTTCCTCATGAAATGTAAAACATTGTAGAATTTTACAGTCATATGGTAGCATATCCACAGAAATCAAATTTAATTAGTAAACTGTCAATTTTTTCTTGATTTAAAATATGCTTGCGGTTAGGCAACCCATTAAACAGTGTTGAGCTTTCATAATAATATGTTGTATTAAATATAAAACCAAGAAAACTAAAGGTAAATAAAAAACATACTTCCTGTTGACATACATATATAAATTTGTGTGCTATTTTGTGTTTTGCTTTTCTCATAAGTTCTCGGAATAAGTAATAAAAATTAGAAAATATTAAATTAAGAATTGTTAAAGTTTAAACTTTATATTTTTTTGGATTGCAGGAAAAATAGTGTACATAACTCGTTGGAAAGTGTATTTCTTACACCCGTGGGGTTTGTTTGGACTTGTCTGTCAGCGTGGTTATCTAATATAATATCTCTGGAAGTAGAGGGCCAAGTTTAACAAGCAACACACCATTTTAAAAGAAATTCAGCCTACTTTTTGGAAAAACCATGAAACTGTTTTTTCTTTCTGCCTCACTCGTTGGAAAATATTAGATAGAGCCGAACGTTTTACTGGTCACACAATCTAAACTTCGCATCGCATATATATATACTTACAATAACAAACTAAGAACGCTCGAGCGGCTCAAAAATTGATTGATCTGTTCTCAAGAATGTGCACTTTAAAAAAGTGAGGTTAAATAATAGTAATATGTGTACTTAAATCAAAAAGGGCCTTGAATAAGGGTCTACCTCATACATATTTCATTTTTAAAAAAGCGTTGGTTTGGATCGACTCACAAACTTAATAAAAAACTTTTATCACATTTTTTTTGTGCAAAAAAGTGAATTTGGCCAGTTTGTCTGTTTGTATCTCCAATTTTATCTGTCTGTCTGTTTATCTACCCCGACCACGATAAATCGGGAACTTTAGTTTTATCCAAAGTTCTGGGACGGAAACACTTTTAATAAGGGGCGTAAAAACTACTGATTTTTATAATAATAATACTATGGTCTGTTTCATCAAGCAAGATCGTAAATTAAAAATCGCACAGTGAATATTTTCAAAACAGATTCGAATATTGGATGTGCGAATATACTGCGTAGTTTCTCTCGGTTAACCCAGCCAAGACTGAGATGGTCATGTTCACTAAGAAAAGGAAACTGGGAAACCTCAAAGTCCCATTTCTTTTCGCAGAACAACTCAGCTTTTCTAAAGAAGTAAAGTATTTGGGAATTCTTCTTGACAGCAAACTGTGTTGGGGACCACACCTTAAGCAAAAAACAGAAAAAGCATGCATAGCTATTTGGCAGTGTCGTAGAGCACTGGGCAGATCTTGGGGTTTGTCTCCCAGGATCACCCTTTGGCTGTACACCGCTGTCATAAGGCCTATGCTAACATATGGCTCAGTTGTATGGTGGCCCAGAACCCAACTGACTACAGCAAGAACGCAACTAAATCATATTCAAAGACTAGCTCTTATGAGTATAACCGGTGCAATGCGATCAACTCCAACTGCAGCTTTAGAGACTCTGCTTTGTATTCCTCCCCTTAATATTTTTGTTGAGGGTGAGGCCGCAAAGACAGCCCTTAGGCTGAAAGCAAATAGTACGTGGAATGCAAGAGGAACGCGTACTGGACATGAGTCTATTCTTGAACGGTTTGTGTCACAAGCTCCCATTCTTGAATCTCAGACCGATCTAGTTGCTCCCAGGTATATCTTTAATAGATCATACCAAGCTTATGCTTCCACTAAACAAGAAACTGACAGCGTACCTGACATTGTCATGTACACTGATGGTTCAAAGATAACTGAAGGATCAGGTGCAGGAGTTTTCTGCCCTGATCTAGAGTTAGAAATAAGCATTTCCCTTGGCAAGCATGCCTCGGTCTTTCAGGCAGAGGTAATAGGCATAACAAATGCTTCGAGAGCTATTTCTGAAAGGGAAATCAGTAATAGAAGAATAACTATTCTTACGGATAGCAAAGCTTCCATACTAGCAATCAAGTCTTTCAAAATTACTTCAAAGCTAGTTTTGGAATGTCACAAATCCCTGGAGGAAGCGGCAGTTTCTAATACTGTTACACTCTCATGGGTAAAGAGGCATAATGGAAATGTAGGCAATGAAGAAGCTGATAGATTGGCACGAGCAGGCTCAGGCTCTGTACCTATTGGTCCAGAGCCCATAATCCCTGTATCTGTCGCTTTTAAAACAGCTCTCATTAATCAAGAAACCCACATAAAACACACCCGTAATTGGATTACGAGAAACGACTGTAAACATGCAAGAGCAGCCCTTCCCACTCCGTGTGAAAAGACAGCACGCTTTTGTATGCAAATAAAAAGGGATAACCTAAGACAGTTTGCAAGCATCGTAACAGGTCACTGCAAATTAAATAAGCATCTTAACATCATGGGGAAGCCAGTCGACCCCATCTGTAGAGGATGCTACATGGAAGAGGAAACAATGGAACATGTGTTATGTCACTGTCCAGCGTTAGCCTTAATAAGAGGGTCCATGCTAGACGAGTACTGGCTCGACATGGCCGGTATAAGCAGCATCACTCCCAGACATCTTCTTAGATATATTCAAAGAATTGGATGGCTGAGAGGCTAAATTGCTGCGACCAAAGGGAGGTAGTACAATGGGCCCAGCTAAGTGGCCTAAGTGCGTGTAAATAGCTACCCTCCATACTAATAACCATAACCATAACCATACTGCGTAGTTTATTTTATAAAACATAACTATATTTTATACACAAACATATACTATTCAAACCTGTTGTAAAAATATTCACTGTGCGATTTTTAATTTACTCTCTTGCTTGATGAAACAGACCATAATTATTTTATTTGTTATGCTTTTTTCTCAAAAAAAAAATATTCATATATGATTATTTTTATTTTTGTGACCCTGCAAAAGAATTTTTTTTACAAAAGAATCCGAAAAAAAAAAGAAATACGTAAAATGACACACTAGGTGGGTTTCACATATTATTTCGGAGAATCCTAAATTTCAGAGTTACAAAAAGTACATTATTTTAATAAGGCCCTTTTCTACCTTAAGTACACTAATAATAGTAATATAAGTGCATGTAAAGGCGTGAGGTAGGCCCCAGGGCCTCACGATGGTCGCGACACGGCCGGATAATAATGGAACTAATAAGGCATAAGGAAGATTGTTTCACACTCACTTGTTGTTTAGGCATCATCTGATGTTCTACACACACAGGGGGAAAAATATATTTTTTTCACTAAAAAAAATAACAAAAATTGTTATAATATACAGCATAAACTAATAAGTCGTTTCTAACGACCGATGCGTTCACAGATTTATCCTTAAAACTAAAAAATTATAAATTTCTACAAATAAAAACAGAATATATAAGTATTTTGTGTTTATTTGTAGTTTATTTATTTATATTTTTAAAAGTTAAACATAATTAAAATCAAACAAACTCCGTTTATATTAAATATCGCACATCAAACAACACAAAGATATTTACTATTTCCACACAAATAACACACATACTCACAAGTCTATCCTGTTTCTACCCGAAATAGGGATAGATGTTATCCCGAATTTAGTAAGCAAAGCACTCTGGACACTGGTTGTCTATTGACAAAACAAAAGCAAGCTGTGGATAACCCGATTCTCAATTGTTTTCTGCCAACAATATGTGTGTATGTATACATTGCCTACAGGGAATTCTGTACGAAGCCTTTATCCTTAAACTCCACCATATATCATTAAGATAACGTTTGGAAAATACCAAAAAAAAAGCCTTAAACTTGCACCTTATAAATCACAAAAAAACTAACTTTTTCTACGACTGCTTTAGAATGCAAGCAAATACACACACACACGTTTCAAACCATTCTAGCTCTAGATACGGTATGAATATTCCGTATCAAGTGTTAGAATGAGCACATGTAGTGCCATCTCTTGTTTAAAAAAGTAAAGAAAACTGTAGCAAAATTAGCAAATATATATATATATATTTTACCATGAAAAATTGAATAATTTAATGCAATTTAAAGTTTTGCGTTAAAATTACATAAAGTTTATTAGGTTTTCTTAATATTTCACCAGTTTTTTATCAATTTAGTTCAAAAAATTAAAACTGCTTCATCTATTGTTAAATATTTAAATCTGATATCTGTCACAACAATCTGACATAACCTTCAATTTTTGCATTATAATTTGTAAATATGTGCTAAATTTAAATAAAAATCTTTTTTAAGTACTGATTTGATAAAATTATTAAATAACATTAATTGTTTTATTTAAAAATATGTGTTTTGTTGCATTTACAATGTAAAGTCACAAAAAACATTGTTTTTAACCTTGTCCGCAGTTTAAAGCCATACAGTGTTTCATATTTGCAGTCGAAGAAAAAGTATAGTCTACAACACGTATGGAATAGTCATTCCGCGCTCGCGGCACCCTCATACTCGCCTATCGGCTCGTGTGACAAACTTTCCGCATATAATTTTAAAGTGAAAAAGCTCACGTTATTTGAGCCTAAAAAACTTCATTATCAAAGTAATATTTTTTGATATCTCAAAAACTAGGTAGTTAAAAACAATAAGTTATTGTTTCAATAAGTTATTGTTATTGTCAATAACGTTATAAAATTAATAAATAAAGAAGGTAGAGATATACAAGAAAGTCCTAGGATGTCTTTAAGATATTGTAGATAGCCTTGGAAGTCTTTGTAATTAGTTGGAAGTCTTAGGAAGTCTTAGTTTTTGAGAAATTGTAGATTTATGTAATTGTTAGGAAGTAAAGGAAGTATGTAAGAAGTCTAGAAATTTCTATTAGAAGTAGATTAAAAGAAGTAAGTTTAATATGTCAACTAACTTAAAAGCTTATAATATATTAGGGGAAAACATCGTTTTATCTTTCAGCCAGTTTTTTTTAATGTTGCAGTCAGAAAAAAGTGAATAGCTTCACGTGCTCGTGTAAGAAGTAATACCACGGTACATGGTACTCTTAGATCAATTTGTCCATCTCATGTGTACCTCCGCGTGTCCACCTTTAGTCATTGTTCTTCTACAATTCGCCGACGATATTTTTCGCATTTTTACCATATGGTACGTACGGATGGTACGGTACCCACTTATTTCTGGATTGAACGACGTGTGTAATTTTCCTCTCATTATACGACTCTGTAATTGCTACGTGCGTCCACTACTATACTTATATAATTTTTCTTTTGTTTTTACTCTTTTCCGCTGTGTTGGATGGAAAATAATTTACTCCTTCTGAGCTATATTGATCTAATTTAAAATTATAGTTAAAAACATACTAGCAGCTCTAATTTTAATCTAGTAAATACGTAAAGATTAACTCCTAGTAGTAGTAGTAGTAGTATAGTAGTAGTAGTAGTAGTACACTGTAAAAACTCCATGTAAAATAATGTATAAATACATGAATTTACATAGTACGGAATAGTAAATTTACTATTCTGGACTATGCATAATATATGAATTTATGTAAAAGAATGTAAAATAATGTAAAAGAATGTAAAAGAATGTAAAAGAATGTAAAATAATGTAAAAATATATATTTACATTGATTTACATATTTTTACATGATTTTACAATGTCGGGCTATGTTATTTTAAGACGCGCGTGCGCTTTGGACAATAACCAAGAAGGCGTCGCATTATGAGACGGACCGTTTAATATTGTTGTTGTTAGAGAGATAGCGACGCATGCTGCTAGGTTAAAGTGTTAAAAGTGTAAAAAAAGGTAAACATTATTTATGTACGATATTTAAATGCTTTATTTGTGGTCTAAAATTTACATTCGTTATAAATTACGATCTTTATCAATCAATAGATCTTTAAAGAAAGATGTAAGCAGTTTATACTCGTATTAAGGGTGCAAATCGTTTGGTTTATTAAACCAAATGAACTTTGCGATACGATATTTCAAAAAAGCTTTGACACAGAGACTTGTAATTTGGAACAAATATTTTCTAAGTAGTAAATATTTTTTTTTCAAATTTCAAGTCTATGCAAAATATTACCATTCTGGACTATGTAATTTTTACCGTTCCGGTCTAGGCAAAATATTACCATTATGGACTATGTAATTTTTACTGTTCCAGTCTATGCAAAACATTACCATTACGGATTATGTAATTTTTACCATTCCGGTCTATGGCAACATATTACCATTTACGGACTATGTAATTTAATGTAATTTATTTTTACCGTTTAGTTATCATGTATTTGATAGATGGCGCCATGTTTTACTGCCAAGCTCGTTATAAACTAAAAAGAGTAACAGAAGACTGGTCCAACCCATTCAGATAAATTACCAAAATTTTACTGCGATAAACATTTTAAATATCTAGGCATTACCCTATCAAACAACCTTACGTGGGATGAGCAAGTCAAAAACATCCGAACAGCTAACGATAGTCTTTTATTAATAGTAAATTACTATAGCCTTTTTAATAGTAAATTACTATGACTTTAGATATTAATTAAATTTTTCAGAGCGAGGACTTTAAAGGTTAGTTGACCAACATTTAAATTACTTTTTATGAAAAATTATATAAAAAAATCAAAAAATACTGTCAGATATTGCAGGGTTAACTAATTAGATACTATTAGGCCAAGGAATTTTTAATTTTAAGTCGAAAATATCATCCCTTGGTCATATATGAATACTTACGTCTTATGAATATTTATGTGTTTCTATCTCCCGTTTCCTCCTTGCAGGGGATTTCCTTCTTAGTTCGTACCCCTTTAAATAACCCACCCGATTCCACCACCAAAGGGCCCATGCAGCCTCTATACATCGCAAGTAGGATGCTAATCAGCCTATATGTATATGGACACTACCAATGACCCAAACATTATAGAAAATCCTTCTAGGTACCTAACATTAATAGTATTTGTAACACAGAAACTTCGGCTAATCAAAGGCTAAATATTACATATTTTTCTAATGCAAATCTTACAAAAGAAAATTAAGAAAAAACAAACGGGTTTAAAGTTCTAGTTTATAGTTCTTTTTACAGTAACAAAACTTGACGCCCGACGTGGAGCCTACATTTTTGTATGCTTAATAAGCTGTTTGGATGATAAAAAGGCTTATAGATGAAAGTCACTTGTATAAAAATACAAGTTACAGTTAAATTGTTACCAAACGTAAGAAAATATTAGATAAAATTTCCATTCTATAGGACGAAGCCTGTAGTAGTTTGTTATTTTTCTAAATTGTAGAGTTTAAATTTAAAAAATCTAGTAGTTTGAGTTGTTCAAACAGGTTATCTTGCTTTTTTCACTTAAATTTTATGAAAATTTTGAGAGACAGCATTTCTGTTAATATTTTAATTTATTATCCGAATAAAAATAGTTAAGTAGTTCAAGTAATGAAAGATGATACGCATCTCGGGATATAATACGCTCGGCTATAAAAAATGTCTTCTCCACATTGGTATATAATTACTATTATGGTCCTTCGAGCCGGATATTTATATTTTTAAAATTTCCCGCAACTTTTGTCGAAACTTCATTATCCAGTCTATTATTCTAGGTCATTGGTAAGTTGCCGGGCTTTTAGGGGATCGAAATTCGGTCTGCTCGCTCCAGATAAACACATTCATATGTATATATTGCATTTCCATATTTGGCCAACCGAGATCTTGCTTGTAATAATGACGTGTATACACGTCTAAATTATTCTCCTCCAGAAATTTGTGTAAGATACGTGAACTACTAAATCAATAACTTCGGGATATATAGCCTTGTGTAAACACTGGGCAACTAAACTAATTACCAATGAAATCTTGAAACTGGATTTAGAGCCATTACTACCAACTTAAAAATTTAAATAGTTATTTTTATTATTTTAAGCCCTAAAAAAGGGGACTTTTAATAGATAACGTCACTCTAAGTTCGGCTATTTTTGTCCTATTTCGCGCCTCCTAAAATTAAGAACCGTTTTTTTTATTTTTTACTAAAATATAGGTACACTTAATTTTTTGCTTAATTAAACAACATATTTGTATTGTGACGTCATGTTTCCCCAGGTAGCAAGGGATGTTATATTACAAGAAATTAACATCACTTTTGGGTGTATTTTTAAACTAAATCATAACATCACATAATATTGAAAAATAACATGTATTTAACATCACATTTGCAACGTTACACGTGTGACGTGACAACCATGTTATTTAATAACAAATATTTAGCAACGCTGTGAATATATAGCATGTCACATATTAACGTGGCTTTCACGTGAATGTCATGTTATTTTGCTTCTCACCGACGTTCGAAGCAAAAAAATCGATATAAAATGATGTTGATAGAGTAAATTATTATAAGGAAATTGTATACACATTATACGATTTCCAATGGATAGGGGGCTCTGCCGGGCTTCTCAAGACCACGGACACAGATTATATTCTCCGCTTAATCTGCAATTTCGTATTTAGAATCTATCTGTTTCAATCTGTGATTGTTTCAATTACTGATTGATTTTAAATCTGATTTTTTTATAGGGTTATAGCGTTTTTAATGGTTTTAATTTAGAAAAAGCTAATGTCCTAAAATATTATTTAAATATTAAAGTACCAGTAACGGCATCCATAAGATATTAGATATAACAGGAATGTGGATTTATGATGTCAGAAACACGTTATTTTCGGGATGTCATTGTGTGATGTTATTAGGGGCGGACTTAGGACATCCCCACCATGCTACATTCTTGTTAAATAAGACTACAATCTTAACATCACATGTCACATATTAACGTGACTTTCACGTGAATGTCATGTTATTTTGCTACCTGGGTCTGTTGACAAACCCCCTTCTCATCATCCCTTTCCTTTCAACCCCCTAATATTTTTTATTTTTAAGGGTGAGACAATAAAATAAGTGAAGAATCGTGAAGGAGGGGTATGGAAGGGGTGAAAAATAAACAAAAATTAAGTGTTCAGGTCCATAAAGTCAGATAAAATTTTGAACCAATTTTTGTGATTTTTAATACATATCACCAGTAAAAGTATTATATACTCCGTCCAGTTATGCAAGATAGTAAGGGACGCGGCCCGTTTTACACCACAGAGCGCATAAATAGCATAATTATGCATAAATCGTAGTGTATCAAAAATTTAACAGATGTCGGTACTGTTTTCCTGGAAATGGCCTATCCAAAGACTCGCATAGTACATAAGAATGCGATGCCAGGATTGGCTTGATGTGTCGTCATGTATCTTGTAATGGTTGTTATGCGAGCTTCTGGATAGGCCTTAAGTTGTAATTGTAACCTAAAAATTTGAGGTTTTCCTTGTGTTCAATATAATTTACGTTTGTACAATATGTAGAATAAGCTAATTTAGTGTGAGTGTATGAAGAATAAACCAAAAAAGTATCTTTTTCAATACCATACAAAATAACATTAAGTATAACCATTTTTTATGTAACTTTCTCTTCTTTTATTAGCTTTAACGACCGTTAATCATTGTCATAGACAAAAAATGTCACAACATTTTATATGTTAAAAGGTACGAGTTTTTAACCAATGATATAGCTTAAAAATCGCGGGAATTTTAAACTACTATCTTGCATAATTGGACGGACTATAGTAAGATTCACATTGTTACCTGGGCTCCAGTCTTATCAAAGCCAATTATAGTTGCTCTACCAATCTATCTATCTCCGATGTAACACTAGACAATATATCTTGTATATTCCCTAATTATCCACCGGAATATATTAACAATTTATAAGCAAGACGTCCAGAAAATGGACGTGGGAGAGAGGGGGAGAAGAAGGACGTCCATTAATCTTCGTAACGTCGTCTTTAATAGCGCCACACACTCGTTGCGGAGGGCGGAGGAACTCCCGAATTATATACGTGCCAAATGATATTAGCCTCTTTAGAATAAGCCTTTAGGTACCTAAAGGCTACCTAGGTGAGTAAGGCTAATAATTGTTAATTTTTATATACAAAATGTTGTACTTTTCATATTTTTATAACATTTTAAACATCAAGCCCTTTAAGTATAAATACATAAATAGTAAAAATTAATTTAAATATATATCAAGGATCACGAAATTTACACTAGCATATTTTGTGACATCACACTGCTCTAGACCCCTTGCCCTGTCACAAAGTGTCACAAAATCCTGGACATCCTCCTTCATAGGCGTGACATACTTTATCGACTTCCCCTAAATAAGATTTAAATAAAGTTTTTTTTTATTTATAGGAATTTAAAAATAATGACGTTGCGCACTAGATGTTCCCACATATCTTTCTTATTTATGGGCTTATTTAATTGAATTTTGAGTAAGGGCGTTCCCAAAAGTAGTGGTTCGAAAGTCAGTATAAGCCGGTGGTTCCCTCTACTACTAGCCCACACAAGTCCTGGTCTTAGGGGATGCTTAATTAGGTAGAATAGTACGTGGTTAAACAAACATGTAACATGTCACATGTTTAACATAAATAAAATATTAAGAAAAAAATCTATTTCTGGTAAAACGAAGTAAATCGTAAAATAATCCTCTTGCCCTACAAAATACTTAAAAAAGGGTAACCAGCAAAAATGATTTAACCCCGTTTTTTTTTCAGACAGGAATAAAAAATCCTGACCTAACTCAACAAAAAAATGTATAAAAGGGTCCGAATCTAGAAGCATTGGCCTCGATTCCTCCCCCTTTTACCTTTCATCCCAGTAAATCTCATTCCCGCAGAGGCAGGGGGAAGCAGGATCCTTCTGGATACCTTTCGGTCAGCAAGATTTTGTTGTTAGAAAGTGTTAATGGGGTATTTAATAAAACACGAATTTTTGAAAATGTTGTGAAAAAAAAAGTCTGCGCCAAATTTCAGTTAAAAAAATGAAACTAGGGTACGACCCAGTAGAAAATTGAAAAAATTTTTTTAGCCCCTTTCAAAGGGACTTAGCTCCCTTACTACGCATTTTAAGACATATGTTTATAGGAACTTTTTGTCACATTTTATGATGTGGAATTATCCCTTAAAATTTCGGACACTATTTCAAATACACCGTGTAAGTATATTTAAATCTATGCCAAAAAAAATCGTATGAAACTATTTCATCTGAATATTAAAAAAAATAAATTCATTATCCAATTACACTAGGCAACACGATTTCTTGTCCTGATTGGAGTCATGCGTTTTTTAACTAATTTTAGGTCGCTGAGACCGAATCTGGCTTCAAAATTCTGTATACTATAAATATTTACTTTAAAAAATCATGTCTAATGAAAAAATATTTTTTTTTGTACGACCAAGACTAAAACCTAATTTTACGCTTTCATTTTCGGGACTAAACTTGCCGTTTTTCTCCCTAGGGAATAAAAATCACGGCAACCTTGATAATATTAAAATATTATACTTACTATGTGCTTTGCTGGTTCAAAAATTAGGTTTGATGGTGTTTTGTAATAAATTAGCGATTCAAACCAATTTATTTGATTTTAACAAAGAAAACCTTTAAAAATAAAATTGTTATAACAATTTATACATAACTTAAAATTTATCATCTTTGTCCATTTTTTTGACGTTTGTGTCAACCATATTAAAAAACAATTGAAATCGCGATAGCCATGAAACTGACTTTTCGCAATTTACAGGCATCTTGATTAAATTAAGAAAATAAAACAACCGATTTTAGACGCGTAGTTTTTAATTTTAATTTTATCTACCTACCCAAATTATGTTGGGTCCTGCAAAAAATAGTGTATATACCTCAGGACTAAACTTGGCTGTTTTAGTCCTTTGCATTTCTGTTTCCCTCGCTCAGGAAACACTAATGCAGCGGGACTAAAACAGCCAGTTTAGTCCCTTGGTATATAAATAACTATTTTTTGAGCTAAAATTTAGCACAGACTCTTATTCTTGTATTTTCCTCGACATGAAGAGGGAAAATATTAAAAAAATCGTGTTTTATGAAATACCCGATTGTTCATACAACTCGATGTCTTGGAAATAATGATTTCGGCTTTCTGAGTGGACCAGCATACATATTAATTGTTCCACCCCGGATTAATGCCCAAATTCCGGGCTTAGGTAGTATAATACCGGAGGTGCTTCCTCATCTTTTGATTTCCAGTTACGAGTGGCATTCTCATTGTTTAAATCGATTATATATATTTTTTGCATTTTCAGATTTAAAATGCTACGATTGGACACACAATTTGAAGTCCCTCCCCCTCATATGGTAAAAAATCCATAAAAAAATCGGTGCCAAATTTCACTTCAAAAAAATTGGAAAAAATAAAAAATATACTTTTTTATAGTGCATTTTTTTAATAAATATAAAGATGTCAAATTTTAACTTAAACAAAATAAATTTGGCATTCAGCTGCCTAAAATAAAAAAAATACTAATGTATTTTTTTTTTCAGTTTTTAAATAAAGTGGAATAAGCCTAATTTTATTGCACCGAATCTTGATTTTGATTAAACAAAAAGTTATTTAATTTTAAATTTTTTTAATTTCAAATGAGGGAACGTTCAAGTATTACGTAACGCAAATTTTGATCATTTTGGACCCCCACCCCGTAACGCTATTTTCCTATACCATTAACATGGGCGTAACACTTCAAAATGACCCCCCCCCAGGAGCGTTACGTAATACTTGAACGTTCCCTGAGGTCAAATTTCGTTTGTTTGAGCTGAAATTTGGCACAGATTTAAACTTTAGTACTTTGCACGATATGGTATACCAGATATATTTGATTGAAAAAATCATGCCTTAGAAAAAAAATTATATTTTTTTAATTTTTTTTGTTCATGATACATCAAGAAACATCGAGAAAATGCGAAAAAATTGTCCGTTTGTATGAAAACCCTTCTGTCTGCTTATATGAAAACCTTAACGGAAAGTCCGATTAAAAAAGAATCTTTCACTAAAAGGTTCAAGACCTTTGTAGTTTGCGCCTCATCAAATACCATTAATTGGAGTAGTACTAAAAAGTCAATAAAGGCAAAATCAATTAACTAAAGAAGTGGGGAACAGGAATGGTGTCCAAACGAGTGGCTAATATGAATGGCAGCCATTAACCGCATTCTTTACTTTAGAGGGTTCAAATTTTTCACACTAGGTGGTGCGATTTGGTAACTTTATAGGGAATTTTCATCTTAGGATTGGCCAATGTGCTTTCAGAGACCAACTTATCTCTGCATTCAAGTACTGGGCGATGAACCGTCAGCATCGTGCTAAGCCATCTTTTATGATGTGCCTCGTGTATTTTTGTTTTGTCATCTTTTATGATGTGCCTCGAGTATTTTTATGTTAATATTTTATGTACAAGTAAAAGTAAACCATATATATGGTTATTAGGGCCACTTGCACCAAATTTTGTGAATAATAATGGACGTTTGAAGATAATTTTTTTGTGTGTTTTTAATGATAACTTTTTATATTAGCGTGGAAATTACTACAGTAGTAATTTATCAGTGATAGTGCGCAAGTCAGGATACATATCCGATTAGTACTTGCGCACTGGAAACCTCATGATTATATAGAGAAACCCTGGTTAATTATTCGGAAGAAAAAGACCAAATAAATAGAGAGAGAGAAAACTTATCTCTGGTGCCCTGACAAAAACGTCGGCAACATAAACATTCGTCTGTCTTACTCGCACATCTTTGTTCTAACAGAGACAACAATACCAGTTACTGGTAATTGTTATTGTTCAGGCCTGAATATACCTACTATTTGTTTACAAACAAACCGAGATGTTGGCGATACTTTATTTTAACGGTATGCGTATTCTAGAAAGAAGAGATATTAGTTCGTTGGTAGTGTCACTACTTATTTGTATTGGAAACCTGTTCCCCCACTTCTCTAGTTCATTGGGCAAAATCCATAAATGCTGTATAAAATATTTGTTTAAATCGATTATAAATGGAGATCTCTACAACTAGAATTATGAAACAAAAGACGTCTACCCTATCTCTATCTCATTTGTGCTACACTTTCCAGCCAACCAAATAAATACTGTATTTGTTTTTCATACAACAAATAAAGTATTTATTTGGTTGGCCGGAAAGTGTAGCACTGAGTGGCACGAACGAACATAGCTAATGTGAATCTGTAGAATAAGATAATTCTACTAAAATTTAGATGGCGCCAGTAATTTCTTTAATAAAAATTAAATTGTTACACTTTTCGCCCGGCCAAGTAAATATTGTATTTGTTCAACAAAGAACAAATACAGAATTTGTTTGGTTGGGTGGAAGTGGGAGTGTATGTATGTCTTCTATCCTTTTTGGGTAGAACTTTTGTCCCTGTCTAATCTAACGGGAGAAATCGCCATTGTTGTTGCATTTGAATTTAATCAAATCAAATAAAAATTAAGATAAATAAAATAGGCATGTCTACAATATATTTTTTGAAACATGGAGTTTAATTGTTTTTATATTTGAACAAAACGAAATACCTGTATTTATATAAATTAGTTATTGAACAAATTGAAAATCCATTAGACGCTTACATTTAATGCTTTTTGTAGAAAATTGTATGAGAAAATATTGCTACATGAAATATTTTAATAAATAAATAATATTTTTCTCGTACAAACAGGTTGGAATTATCCACAGTCATCGAGGGTGATTCTATACTCTTAAATAGTATATTTAAATAATAGAAAAGTACACAAATATAACTTAACATAACATTAGATCAGTGAAATTTTTATGTTTAGTCTCAAACGTTATACAAAAACGTTATAAAATATATAAATCTAACCTTAAAAAATAACGTTTGACAAAAAAGTTATAAAATGCATAAATCTAATGTTAGTTTCCCAACTAAATTCTTACCTTTTTCTAACCCTATTCTAACTTTAAATATTTTTTAAATTTCCATTATTAATACGTAAGCTATAGTATAAAATATTCATTTCAGACAGCTATGTGCTTAGGTTTGATAATTATTTATTATTTCTATAATAAGTTTAAAAAAATATCTCCCAAAAGTCAAAATTATAGTAAGTCTGGCAACACTGTACTAGAATTGAACAAATATTTTAAGATTATGAATGTATAAATAAATATTAACTAACTAAATAAAGATTTTTTCTGAGAGGTAAATGTATTTATCGAAGTATAACAGCATATTACACGAAAAATATTTAGAGCCACCTAAAAAGATCGCTATTTTATAAATAAATGTAACGAAATTATGTTTAAAAATATTATGATTGCTAAAATATATTAAGATTTATTTATATGAATAAATTTGTCTCCAGTTGCCATTTAATGACACAGGTAGAAATTTCCTAGTTGGCCACGCCCCCTCCGAAAGTTAGAAATTAAACGTACTTATAACGCATTTCTAACTTCAAAATCTACCGTTAGATTAACGTTTGTAACTAACGTTTGATTCTAACGTTAAAAAGCGGGACATTTGCACATATTTTATAACGTACTTTTATACAGTTTTCTAACGTTAGAAAAACGTTATTCTAACGTTAAATTTCTACTAGGGTAGTTTCATTATAGTTTTATTTGAGTGGTTTGGAATTTTATTTTTTGGAAAAAGATTATCAAAACTGTAATAAACGTGATTTTTTAGTTTTAGTTTTTGCTATATAATTATCAGTTCCAAAAAACAATAAGATATGTTTTTTTTGTCCTGTGACCAACCCAAGAAAACACAAATTTGCGTTTATGGGCCCATAACCTCACGCAAAATGCGTGTGATTATGAGCTTATAATGCAACTCAAACAGAAAAAAAAAGTTACAAAAGACATGGGTCCCAAAATTGCTGAGAATACCTAGGTATATTAATAGATAATATACCTGTGTGGGAAGATTAAAAAACGAAATTTTCATAAAAATGTTAAAATTTAAAATTTTGCTAGTTTACATGTATCGGAGTTTTCTACATGATGATTTTACTATAGGGAAAAGCATTCTTTTATTAGCTGCAATATCTTATAGTGTGCTATGAAGCATACACCACAAGAACAGACTGTCAACATTACTTTAGATGCAATCCGGACCACACATACAATTCTCTTTCTGTCGGTAACTTAGAACACTACTATACAACTTACGGTTTTTACTAAGTGAAGAATGAAGAATATTTCTTCAAAACCCGCGGGTGATCTCACGCACTCATTAGCGACGATAAAACAACAAACGGGGTCCGATGTGTGATGGATATTCAACGTTGCCAATCTTCTGAAGACACGAAGCCATTCAAGAAAGCTTAGAAGACTTAGGGCCACTTGCACCAAAGATGGTTTAACTATAAACTAGGATTAAATGGACGGTTAACTAATCAGAATACAGTGTTTTTAACTTAAACTCAGTTTAGATGAGATAATCCCAGTTTAAGAGTTGGCCTTTAAAGAGGCATTTATATATTAAAATGGGTCTTTTTACTTACTAATTATATGTAAAAAAGATATTTTATATCCCAATTTTAAATTATAAAATAATAATTACATTATATTTAAAAAATACTATTTGCATCTAAAAAATAAGAAATTATTAAAAATTAACATTTCTATGTAAAAAGGTATATGTTTATATAAAATGTCATTTCAATGTAAAAATGTATTTCTTTGTAATCCGCTTTTTTACCTAAAATTGGTTATTTTTAATATATGAAAAACAAACTTTGCCTTTTTATGTAAATAATTACCATTTTTATGAAAATAATTACCATTTTTATGTAAATAATTACCATTTTTATGTAAAAATTACCATTTTTATGTAAAAATTACCATTTTTATGTAAAAATTACCGTTTTTATGTAAATAACTACAATTTTTATGTAAATAATTACCATTTTTATGTAAAAAGGTATATTTTCATACAAAATTTCATTTTAATGTAATTTTTTTTTGTAAAATGGCATAAAACCGGTTTTTTACATACAACTGATTAATTTTTATTTAAAAATGGGTTATAACATATTTAATGTCCAGTAGTTTAACATGGAAAATATTAAATTTTGTACGAAATGGCTGGACCTTCAGACAAATTCATAAATATATTGTTTACGTATGTATTATCGAACATGTTATGTTTACAGTCGACTGGATCGAGCAAAGGGGCGGCCTGGGGGTGTTTAAATATTTCTAAGGGTGGCCGGGGGAGAGAAGGAAAGCGAACCCAAAGGGTTGTAAGAAGGTCCAGTTGCACGTGCGTGCCTAACCGCAACATTACGACTCCCACGCAACCTATAGCTTATATATATGCTAAGGAAATATGTTGTGGAAAACGTGGAAATTGTGGAAAATCCGCTGTCTTTGAGAAGTCTCGAATGCTTTTCCACCACGGAAAATTAGCATGTTAGAAAAAAATGCAAGTAAAGTTAATTGTCAAATGATTTGACAGCAGAATTTCAAATTTGGTACTTTACGTTGCATTATTTTGAAAATGCGTGATTCCAATTTGTTGGATCCTTTACAGATGTAGAAATAAAACAAAATTGACGCTGTCGATAAAAAAGAAAACTAATTTTATGACATAAGTCTTTTTTGAAGTAGATTAAAGGCTGTGTCACTACTTGTTGTGAATGTTCTTGGACCATAGGTGATTTTTTTATACAGGGTGTCTTAGAATTAACGCACTTCCTTTTAGGAACTGATTCTACATAAAAAATACTATAAATGTATATATAAGTTCAAAAACAGGCCAAAAAAGGGAGCTACGCCCCTTTAAAAGGGGCTCTAAAAATTCGGTTTTTATTTTATAACTCAGGAACCCTTTAAAATATAGCAACCACTTTTTGCAAGTAATCTAACCTCAATAAGACCCATCATCGTACGTTATTTTCATGTTTCTATTTTACACAAAGGCGTGCTTTTCACCTTTTTGACCCAAACTTTTTTTGTGTAAATTAAATTTTAGATTTTGATTTCTCGGCGTATTCCCTTAGAACCCATTTTTGGACATATAAAAACTTTTTTTTATTGAATTACTCCTTAAAAGGAAGTCAGTTAGTTTTGAGACACCCTGTATATCTTGACTCACAGAACATACAATTTAAAGTATGACAGCGTTTAAAAGAAAATTTTACTTGTTATTTCACAACTTTTTTATTTAGAATCTCATTGTTAAGATAACTCTGATTTTCCTAAGTGGAAAAGCCTCCAGACCCCAGCTCCAGGGTTAGCCACGGAGAAGCCTCTGTCTAAGTCCGGGTCCGGACCACCACTAATAGCTCTTTCACATACACACACGCATACCAACACACGCACACAATACCGACACATCTCGAGATATTCCATGTTAATCGATAGAACACAATGCTACACATATACGTACATTTCTTGATGGTGGACAGACAAACCGACATTTTACAGATCTTGACGTTGTTCACTAAGGCAAGTTTTTGGTATTATTCGGTATTAAATACTAAAAAAAACTTTGAACTATAGTTTTATTACCGGAGGTACACAATACTATGGCTAAAACGTACTATTTTAAATGTTTAGGTAATTTTTACTGTGACATATTTACATATTAGTAATAATAAATTAACGTTGCTCAACAAATAGTCCAAAAAGTTGTATTTGTTTAAAGAGAGGATGCAGTACCCATATAATACCAGAACATTGGCCCAAACTAACACAGCATTGACCGTACTTACTATTGACAATAGTGGAAAACATGCAAATAAAAAATTCCTACCTTTTTTGGTGATGATGCGGTGTTTAACATTCAACTGAAACAAAATTTAAAAATTTATTCCTAGAAATTGGCAGAAATATCGTCAAAAATAGCAATATTGTAACCACAAATTAAAAAATGGTATAATGGTAAAAAACATTTCACGAGTTTTTATATAGACCACTATGATACTCGTACATCGTGAAATTCAATTTTTTTTGTTTAGTCATGTGACCACCTAGAAATTACGTATTCATAGGGAGAATGTGGTAAGGAGGCAGTAGCCAAGGAAATCCGGGAACGACGGACAAGTCAAGAAGGACCATAGAGGGCGGCGGGAGGCGAAATTACGGCGGAAGGGGGGAAATTGGAGGGAGGGGAGGGAAAGGGATAATTGATGAGAATATATAGGTTTGAGATGGATGAACATTAAGAAGATTTGGGTTATCGAATGTTAGTATTTAAATATATATGGTCTATTAAAATATATGCTTATGCCTAAAAGATTAATTATTATTTTTATTCACAATCATACAGTAAAATGACCTATTTGTGCATTATACAAAGTTGTGAAGTATATAATTCTTATTTTCTTTTGACAAGTTAGAAAATTTACCTGTTTCTAACCAAGGGCAGAAAAGAGCTCGTTTCTAACCTGTTTTGGCTTTAAATTTTACATCATACATTTTACATCATACATCATACATCAAAAAAAAAAAGATATCTCGAGACGCTAATTTAGCCTAGCATCCCTGGAGTTGTTTAATTTCCTTATTATGTTAGATTTATTTCATAAACTTCATATTTCTACCCGTCTAGAAAAATACCCGTTTCACATTTTTGGTTTTGGTCTTGATGAAGACTAAGCCTGAGTCTCACGGATCTTAAATTTCAATTTAAAACTCCTTAAACAATTTACAGAAAAAGGGGTCAAAAATGACTTTTCTGCAAATAATTCGCAAACAAGTGTTAGAAACCAAGTTAACTGTTAAAATTAGCTCCGTATCGTCGATTAATCTAATCTGCGGGGGTGGCGCGCGGTGGGGGTGGGTGCGGGCCGGGCGGGGCTCGAATGTGTGCCCCCCGGCGGCACGTAATCCGACGACACGCCGTTACACCTTGTGCAATGACCCAAATACAGAATTCAATTCAATCGAACATCCTCTTTGCATCCGACTGTACAGTGGGAGACAGGAAATGTATGCATTCTATGAGAAAAACAATCAAAATTAAGCATCGAAGATTAGTTAAAGGAAAAAAATAAACACATACGCTGAAAAATCTATTTATATTTCATATTTATTTTCACACCACCTTAACTTTTACATATTTAAATAATAGATACTTTTTATAGCCGAGATGCGTAGCATCGAGGGATATAAGAGTTTATATATTAGTTTTTTCACTACTAAAGTCGTGACATTTTAAGAAAGCGAATGCGTCCGTAGTTCCCCATACCGGCTGTGGTGTGGATTCGACCAGTGGCATACTAATATTTATAAAATCACTTGCAAATCACAGAAAAAATAAATTAACGACAAAACACGGCGCCTATGAGATGTTGACTATACACATTTTAAGTTACGATGCGCCGTTCGCTGATAATCTTGTTGAATTCCTTTAGAGTGAGCGCAATGGAGCTCTCTACAACTAGAATTATGAAACAAAAGACGTCTACCCTATCTCTATCTCATTTGTGCTACACTTTCTAGCCAACCAAATAAATATTGTATTTGTTTTTCATACAACAAATACAGTATTTATTTGGTTGGCTGGAAAGTGTAGCACTTAGCGACACGAACGAACATAGCTTATGTGAATCTGTAGAATAAGATAATTCTACTAAAATTTAGATGGCGCCAGTAATTTCTTTAATAAAAATACACTTTTCGCCCGGCCAAGTAAATATTGTATTTGTTCAACAAAGAACAAATACAGAATTTGTCTGGTTGGGTGGAAGTGGGAGTGTATGTATGTCTTCTATCCTTTTTGTGTAGAACTTTTGTCCCTGTCTAATCTAACGGGAGAAATCGCTATTTCCTATGGACGTACGGTGTATCTTACTTCAACCAACGTTTTTGCGCTCGCTTCATATTCATATTAAGTTTGTCCGTGATAATTCCTACCATTCGCATTCTTAAAAAGACAGGACTATTGCCATGCAATATAGTTGACAACAAAAAATTACAAAAACAAAAAACAAGAAGAAAGTAATGAAGAAATCAGAGAGGTCTAAATCTTGGTTTTGCATTTTATTTGAAGAGAATCGCCAGGCTGATATGAGTATGTAATCGATAAGTACATGAAGAGTGCGTGGGCTTACCTAAAAACGACAAATTGTTATTTAAGTGCCAAAATTGTACCTAAAAACAGCTGAAATTGTTATTATGCCACAAAATTTGATAACCAAGATTGAGAAGCTGAAGCTGTGTTCCATATAAATTATATGTATAACTTAACACTCTGTGGTGTAAAATACCTTAGAAAAGGTCCCTAAACGAGTATAAATAAATACTAAATACTAAATATTTTCCTATTAGTTTATTAATTTTTTGTTCTTTACTATTATTGCCAGTACCCTGGCAATATTTGGGACATGGGTTCCTAATATTGTCAGTATGCAATCTTCTTTAAAAAGCAATAATGGGAGGATTGGTGTAGTGGACTACCGCGTCGTACTTGACGAGTTTACTACCCAAATAGCGTGAGTTCGATTCTCACCGGCGCCGATTTGCCTTTTTCAGTTAATTAATAATTGAAATTTGGCGAAGGCGTAAGTGAAGCGGACACTCCCTATAAATTGGTTCGAAAGTCAATTAAAGCCGGTGGTTCCCTCTACTACTAGCCCACACAAGTCCTGGACTTAGGGGATGCTTAATTCAGTAGAATAGTACGAGGTTAAACAAAAATGTAATGTAATATGGTGCGGGTTTTATTAAAAGAATTAATAAGAAATTTTAAATCAATTTTTCACCTAAAAAAATATGTAGAGAAGCATAATAATTTCATATGTATTTTTGCATATTATCCGGTCCACAAAAAAATAAAAATTAATAATCATATCTACAAATTATATTATTGTAATATAACAATGAAATTAAATAATCAAAAGGCTTTTTTCTGCTTCTAGCCATTTCAAGACTCATTGTAAAGCAACAATAAGCGATATTTTCGTGAACAAACATAATAGATACATTAAAAATCTTTTTAATAATAGAAATATAACATTTATAATAACAATATAATAGATAATATACCCTGGAGTTAAATTAATTTTGAAAAGTCAACTCATTATTGAAAGTATCAATAACACTAGTGTACAAAATTAATTTTTGTCTTTATCCAATTCTACACATTTTTTTTGGTAATAACCAAAATAAAAACCAGTAAAAACATTTAACTTGCATCCTGAAATTAATGCCATTCAATTTACAGCGATAAAATTGCTAGCAATATATTTTCAGCGATAAATATTCTAGTAACATTTTCTTCAGCGATATTAAAGAATTTAGAGACTTGATTTGTAACTTTATGATGAGCATCAAACGTCAAAAAAAGCTATAATTTATTTTTTTCCTAAAATCACCTTTCATGTTTTTAATTCCAACATTTTTCTTAGACATTTTTCTGCATATCCATGGATACTGGTTATCATATCCATGGAAGCAAGTCATTAAATCCATGGAGTCAGGTCATCATATCCATGAATACTGGTCATAATATCCATGAATACTTTTCATCATATTCATGGATACTGGTCATAAACCTCTGAATGCTACAAATCGTTAAAAAAATATTGCTGGCACATTTATCGCTGAAAAAAATTGTTAGCTATTAAACGTTGTAAAATGGACATCATTTGTTGACAGTTCTGTCTACATCTAATTTTCTTTGTAAAGAAAATTAGATGTTTTTATTGGTTTTTATTCTAGATTTTTTTTTTATAAATTTTAATTTTGTCACCCAGAACTTTCAGCGACAAGTTTAAGCTAAAACTAGACCAAAATGGATCATTTTAAATTATATTACCCACAATAATAAAAAAAGTGTTAGTATAAAACGGTGTAAGTCACGATTAATGGTTAAAATCTTAAAATTTACGTACTAACAAGACAATTTTGTGTAGAAAATCGATTAAACTACGCCATTGTTGTAAAACATTTCACAATAATTATAGGTGTATCACATCTATGCACTGTGATATTGCATTTGTGAGCGTACAAGGGAAAATAGACCAGATTGGCGATAATATATTACATGGTGCGTTTAGTCTATGAGTCTTAGCCTAACACAGATCATGGCAAAAAAAAACGCTGCAACACACTGATAAAAAGGATTTATTTGGATATGGCAATATATTCAATCGCTACATCTTGAAAACTACAGAGACACGTGTCTTTCGATTTCTTTGATCCAAAGTCAAAAAGCGCGGATCTTCATTTAAAAACCCGTGCTCTTCATTCAAGGATATTGACTTTGGTTCAAAGTAACGCTAGCCTTGAAACAACAGAATATGGCTTTGAACATATCGAAAGACACGTGTTCAAGGAATTCTTTTTTTCTGTGTAATATTCCTACGAAAATAATAGTTAAAAATATTTTTTGCACGACCAAGACTAAAACCTAATTTTACGCTTTTATTTTCGGGACTAAACTTGCCGTTTTTCTCCCTAGGGAATAAAAATTACGGCAACCTTGATAATATTAAAATATTATACTTACTATGTGCTTTGCTGGTTCAAAAATTAGGTTTGGTGGTGTTTTGTAATAAATTAGCGATTCAAACCAATTTATTTGATTTTAACAAAGAAAACCTTTAAAAATAACATTGTTATAACAATTTATACATAACTTAAAATTTATCATCTTCGTCCATTTTTTTGACGTTTGTGTCAACCATATTAAAAGACAATTAAAATCGCGATTGCCATGAAACTGAATTTTCGCAATTTACAGGCATCTTGATTAAATTACGAAAATAAAACAACCGATTTTAGACGCGTGGTTTTTAATTTTATCTACCTACCTAAATTATGTTTGGTCCTGCAGTGTATATACCTCAGTCCTTAGTCCCTAACATTTCTGTTTCCCCCGCTCGCTACGCTCGCTCAGGAAACACTAATGCAGCGGGACTAAAACAGCTAGTTTAGTCCCTTGGTATATAAATAACTATTTCTTGAAAAAACTTACTTGCTGTGCACTTTTATGATACGATAAATATTAAGCAAGTTATCGCCAAAAATGTTAGTTTTCAGTCCTTTGGCCCAACCCAATGTTAAACACATTTTACTTGACGCATATTTCAAAAGTCCATAATCGTTTGGTAATAGATTTTTTTAAATCGAATTCTACGTTAAAGGGTTATAAAGGTTACAAACAAACAGAGAGACGGACGGACTTACATGTAAGTATACGAGCCAGACAGACAGAGACTTATTCAACACCCACTTTTTTCACATTTTCTTGACGTTTCATGACACTCTTAAGCCGAAAATGCAAAAAAAAAAATGTTTTTCTGTCGATTTTAGAAACGGGTGTTTCCACCCGTTTCCACCCGTAAAAAAATGCGGTGGATTTTAATGAAGGTCTACCTGTAGTAAAAAATCGTCAAATGGGTACATTTTCTTTCGGACATACACATTTAGACTCACTATGCATGGCAATTATGATTTAATATACTATTGTAGTTTAGTAGCCTCTGGCGATTATCGCTTGTTTTTTTTTTTTATTAAATCGTACATAAAATGTTACATACGCCCATATATTATTATTCACCACAATTAATTATAAAATATAGATAATGTGCTGTGGAATCTATTATAATAATACTTGTAATATATGAGGCGTATAAAACAAAACTCTGAGTAACAATATAGCACATTTACAATATGGTATAAACTTTCCAATACAGTGTTTTTGTCTATGTGCATCCCTAGGAAAAGTGAGTTAACTGATGTAAAACAGCTCTGATTTACCTCTTGAAGTTAATTTATTATGATTTTCCTGGGGATAAACATAGACAAAAAACTATTTTGGAAAATATATACCAAGTGTTTACCTTCTACATTGTTGGAAGTTGTTTTTGACAAAGCTGTTTTAAATTTAAATTCCCTACAAAAAAATATTACAACATTTTGAAATAATAATCTTTTTTATTTTTGTAGCTTTTTTTATAAAGTCTCTTGCAATATGTATGTGTATATATGTATGTATGTATGTATGTATGTATGTATGTATGTATGTATGTATGTATGTATGTATGTATGTATGTATGTATGTATGCATGTATGCATTTACAATTATCCAACCCTACCACTGGAAGTTTGTGTTTTGAATATGAACTCCTCATTTTTGCGTAAATTAAATGTTATTTTCTAGCCTGGGGTCTTGCAAATATTATAAAATATAATAATATATATTATTATATTTTATAATATTCTGTATAAAATATACTAAAGATACGGAAAACCTTGTAATTTTTTTAAATAATTTAGTGTCCACAAAATTAATTAAACCAAATTTACTTAAAAAATACCTTTTTTTTTTAAATTTACTATATTTTAAATTTAAATCCGCGGTATAGTGGATTTAGGCAATTTAGATTTACCCAGAATTAATTTAGGTTTGACGTTTTGTGATTGACGTTCACTTGTTTTCTGACAGCAGATATGTAAAATCCGCTGACTGTCACTTTCCGACCTCTTTCATGGAAACGGGTGGAAAATAAGCACTAACTACTAACTAGAACGTAGGAAAAGTCTAATTATATGATATATGATATGTTGCTGATATGTTATATTTAAAAAATCCTGCTGAAAATATATTTCTGCCACTAAAAATTGCACATTCATTAAGAAATATCAGTAGTCGAGTATTTGTATTTGTTTAGGGTAAACACTGGATCGGTTAATTCTGCCAACATGATAGAAAATGGTCCGCAGGTAAGAATCGCCGGAATTCAAAAGGGACTTAAAGGCAAACAGTAAAATTTACTTCTACGTTAATTTGCAAATCTCAGGGAATATAAAATAATATGTGAGTATTATCAGAAAAACGCCATATCATCAAAAAATTTAAATGACTACAGTGTGTCCAAAAACACTAGTTTTGAACTGGAGCCATTTTGGATATCCGTAATTAAAAAAAATCTACCAGCACTATCTACGCTATTTTATTTTGGGTTTTAGTTTTTAGTTTTCGCGAAATTGCGGTAAGTTTAATGCATCTGCCCTCTAAAAAAGGGCTTCATTTCTTAGCTGTTGCTTCTAAAATGGTAGGGTATACCTTGAGACCAATTCATTAAAAACATAACCCAAGTATTATTAATGTTTGCAACTTAATATTTTATTTTCCTGTGTGTTATTAACAACTAGTAAACATAGTATACTTTCATATATTTTTTAAGCCAGGGATGTAAGTATTGACTTCTAAATTCGTGTGATCCGTAGTGAGAGGCGCCGGACTTTACAGCGAAAAAAATACCACGATCGCCATTGCCGCGACAAGCCATTACCGCGCATGTCCTTTACAGCGAAGACCATTACCGCGCAGTCCATTACCGCGAACGGTATTTACCGCGTATGACTTTTAAAGCGAAAATCGTTTACCGCACCATTTTGTATACATTATTTTTATTTTATGTAAGGGTATTTCCGTGGGATTAATGGCAGTTTGGTTTGGTTTTGGTCTGTATCTTTATTAATAAAGTAGAACGTTTACTAAATGCACCCATATATCTGTTTTTGAGTTTTTGATATGTGTTTTTTTATTTATATTCATTGATTTGTATAAATCGCTGATTAATAATCAGTTTAGTACGAATTGTCATGTCGATCGAAATAATGAAAAGTGCTAGAGGCAAAGATCTCGCTGTATATAAAATTTCACATACAGGACAGAAAAGTCTGTTAAAAATAAAAAAATTTGGAAGTGCGTAAATTGCGACGTGCTTTGTTGCAAGGGGCGTTTGGATACTTCGGACAGAAATGTTTTAAAGGAAACTAGTCATGCCCACAACCCGGACTCAGCAGCTATATCATGTAGAACTGTTTGATTGTTTTCTGCAAAATATATATATTTCATTTATTTAATCTTTAAAAAATAAAATAAAATAATTATGCGCAGTAATAGTTTTCGCGGTAAAGTCCATGGGGGGTATTGACCCCCTCGCGATAATTTTCTTCGCGGTAATGGCTTTCGCGGTAAAGTCGTATTGAGACCTTATTAATCTACAGTAATAAAGTTTGGACTTTTTACATGTGTAACTAGGTTGAGTTAAGTTTTAATCAATTTTTTTATTACCTTTATTTTTCTGATTTATAAATGTTTTGTGAGACACTCTGTATAAAAATAAATACCTAACTACCCATTTATTTATTCATTACTTATTTTATTTATTTACATAATTTATTCAGAAACAGTAGCTATTTCAATAAAAAATCATCTCAAATATTCTAAATATTCATATTATACAATATATAATTATTATCCAAAAAAAGTATACATTAACTACTTAAATTTTAATTACAGATGTACAAAAAGTTACAGTTATACACGGTGTATTTGAAATAGCGTCGGAAATTTTAACAGATGATTCTACATCATAAAATATGACTAAAAGTTCCTATAAACATAGGTCTAAAAATGCGTCATAAGGGAGCTACGCCCCTTTGAAATTGGCTAAAAAAATCGGTTTTTATTTAATAACTCAGGAACCCTTTGAGATATATCAACGATGTTTTGCACGTGAATTAATCCTAATAAGGCCCATCTTTGTATGTTATTTTCACGTACTTATTTAAACCAGGGGTGTGCGAAACGGGGGGGCCTTATCACTTTTTTGTCCCAAACTTTTTTCTGTGTAACTTTTTTGCAATTTTATTTTTGAAATATGATTCCTCAGGTCAAAATACATAAAAAAGGTACTCTAGTTGTAATAGTGTAGGATTAACCGTTTTCGAGAAAAATTCATTTGAAGGTGAAATTCCACGGTTCGAGGACGAAAAATTAAATACTAAAATGTTGAAAACCAAAATTTTAATGATGCAGGGCGAATGTACATTAAAAACTAAGAAAAAAACCTCATATACAGGTACTTCCAAAAATGAATCCTAATGGAGCTATGGTCTCCTAAATATGCACCATTTTTAAAGGGCTATGGTAGCTTTAAAAGCGTTTTTTCGACCTACATGTATGGAAACTTTTTTTCTTAGTTTTTGATGTAGAATAACATTGCATCATTAAAATTTTGGTTTTCGAAGTTTTAGTATTTAATTTTTCGTCCTCGAAGCGTGAAATTTCACCTTCAAATGAACTTTTCTCGAAAACGGTTAATCCTACAGTATTACAACAAGAGTACCTTTTTTATGTATTTTGACCTGAGGAATCATATTTTAAAAATAAAATTGCAAAAAAAATACACAGAAAAAAGTTTGGGACAAAAAACTGATAAGGCCCCCCCGTTTCACACACCCCTGGTTTAAATAAGTACGTGAAAATGACATACAAAGATGGACCTTATTAGGATTAATTCACGTGCAAAACCTCGTTAATATATCTCAAAGGGTTCCTGAGTTATTAAATAAAAACCGATTTTTTTAGCCAATTTCAAAGGGGCGTAGCTCCCTTATGACGCATTTTTAGACATATGGTTATAGGAACTTTTTGTCATATTTTATGATGTAGAATCATCTGTTAAAATTTCCGACCCTATTTCAAATACACCCTGTATATTATTTATACTTATTTATTTACATTTAAATTAATTTTCAAGAAATAATAATAACTAAAAGGGACACTAAAAGATTAAGTGTGAATTTAAATTTAAATAATTATAGTAAAAAGATTTTCTCTCACGGATATTTTAAAATTATAATTTTCAAGCCTATTTTGCTTCCGAAATCATGTTTCATTTGATATCGCTGTACCAACGAACTAATCACTCTTCTCTCTAGAATAGGCATTTCATTTGTAAAAACTGACAAAAACGTAGCCAACATATACATTTGTCTGTCTTACTCGCACAGCTTTGTTCTAACAGAGACAACAATAACAGTTACTGGTAACTGTTATTGTTCAGGCCTGAATATACCTACTATTTGTTTACAAACAAACCGGGATGTTGGCGATACTTTATATTAACGGTATGCGTATTCTAGAGAGAAGAGTTGTTAGTTCGTTGCTACTGTATAGCGTTTTTATAATAAAGAAATTATAATATTTATTTAAATATAACTAAGTATATCATGATTGCGGAATATAAAACCATTAAGTGAATTTTTTGGCAACTTGATTTATAGCATTTTTTACTGCATATAAGTATACAAAATTTAATTCAGGAATAAAAAAAGTACTAAAAATTTCGCTTACATTTTTTTTTTACAAGTTATCATTGTATAAAACCATTTAAAAAACAATGTCGATATCTGTTATCTAGATTTTGACGGCATGCAAGTAGCGAAAATTTAAATTGCAGGGTTGGATATCACATATCATAGACGTAGCAATATAAAAGTATAATGTGCAACTTTTTTTTAACTAAAAATGTATAGAAGGTTATATTAAGAAACTTTATCTGCCTCTTTTCTTTTTTAAATGTTGTATAGATACTAAAATATAAGCTTAAACTTAACGAAAAATAAAGAGTTCAGCAAAGTCACTGTCTCCCTCTCTCCTTGTCTCTGTCTCTCTTAAATATCTCTTCTTTCTCTCTTCTCTCACTCTTCTCTCTCTGA